>VWYE01015161.1:0-11585 GCA_013398995.1 Alaudala cheleensis
CCCTTGTGGTTTTTTTCTAAGTTAAAAGCTTAATTTATGCAGCTATGGTGCATATTACAATAATTGCTTCTTCCTACTCAGGAGGGAAAATATTGTATTTCTTTTCAGTGCAAACAGATTCAGTTCAAATTTCAATCTGCCGGCTTGTGATATTGAGATACAGTGTTGCATCTTCAGGGAAGATATTTTAGTGCAAAGCCTTTTATTTATCCCTTTCCAAAGACACAATCATAAGCCAATTTTCCTTCTGTCTAGTTTCATTAAATTACCTGATTTGAAAACAGCACCAGCAAAGTGCCTAAACATCCTGCCTTCTCTTAGGAAATTAGCATTTTCCTTTGATGTGGTTCAAAGTGGGAAACCACATTAATGTGGGATCCAGCCAATTTCTGCTATTGCATTAAGATCAGCTGCAAAAAACTGCTTTGTACTGGCCTCTCTGGCCAAATGTTACCTTGGCATATTTCACAAAAGAGAAGGAGGTTTAGGTACAGCTTCAGAAAAATTCTGTCCTGCCTGATACCCCCGAAACAGTTTCTCAGGTCATAATTAATTGAATTTTGTTTGATGTGATCAAACACAGGGCAAGAAGCAAACCTTGACTCATATCTTTGATATTTAATAACAGAAGAATGATTAAAGACAGGGACAGAGTCCTAAGGGCTTCACAGGCCCATCGGTCCTGCCAAAGGCTCCTTTCACCACCTGGTCTATCCTATGGACAGCCAGGATGCTGTGGCAGGGAGTATAGCTCAGCATCAGAGGCAGAAAGCTTTCTCAATGTATTCCTGCATGCAAGAACCCTATTGCAAACAGAAGACAAAAATCAGGTGCAAAAGCTGTTTATTGAGCCAAATAATATTTAAAAAAACCTGTCTCATCCTCTAGAATGTAGTCACAGATCACAATATAAATGTATTTTGTCACAGTGTACTTGGGTTATTTTATAACTTTTCATATAAGGTTGTTGTGATGTACAAAAATGGAGACAGAAAACTGAAGACCTGTGTACACCACTAACAGCACTTTCTATTGTGACCATTCTCCCCAGAAGCCAATTAAACTCTTTATGAGCAGAAACACTCAGTGTCTGAATCAGTGTTTTAGAAAGGACTAATTGAAGTGCATCACTGCATTAGGCAGCTGCTAGAATGAAAAGGGTTTCCTTGAGTGGCAACACTCTAACTTCCTTTCTCATTCTGGCTTATGGAGAAGAAAAAGTACCATGTCAATAAATTGTGAGCAGCTGTGGGTCTCTCACTCAATGGCCAGGGCAGGAGGCCAAGCTCCAGGACTTCTCTGGTGCCATTTTCCCAAAGCATGCATGGAAGATGGTGCCTGGTGCATGTATTCCTGCCCTTTGATCAGCATCCATGCTTCCTGAGCAAACACTGTGGTGGTGAAGGCCCAAATCTGAGTCCTAGAATGACTTTACAATACAAGGATTAAGTCCAGCAGTTCATACCAAAATCCATCTCTGTTAGGGGACCTGCACATATTTTCTTGAATTCCTCTGCACATATTCTCTGCTAATATTTGCCATTTATTTCAAAAGGGGAAAAAGAAAAGAAAAGAGAAGCAGTGCTGTTAGCTCTAGGGTGCTTGTTGCTATAAAACAAATAACCTTTCTTCAAAATCTGTAACAATAAACAGTGGTCTCACAATAAAGAGTAACTAAATATTTCACTATCCTTGACGTCCTATTGTTTCATTTATAAGAAGCCGTGGGTGTTTTTTCTCTCAAGATGAGATGCTGGAGCTACATTTGTAACTCCTAGCAATCAAGTAAAACAATATAAAAAATAAAAAATACATTACAGCCAAATCTTCTGCCAGTGTACAATCAGGACTAGCAGAATAATACTTTGCATTTAACATAGTATTATCCTTGCCATACAATTCAAAGGTTAGAATTTTATACCTAATTATCAAAAAATTAGAAGGATAGTATTCCAAATAAAACATTTCACTTGTTGGGCAATCAACAGTATTTGTGAAGAGAGAGTATGTGTGTATGTACAAACTACTGTTTGTTTTCAGTGGTGATTTTTTAAAGAATGTTTGAATGTGAACAAAGATCAGTAAACATCAGAAAACTGTGCTTTTATCTAGTTTAAAATCAGGCCAAAATAGCCTGAAAGCTGGAGAGAAATTATTTATTTTTGTTACTGGTTGTAAGTATGTACCTAATTTAAATATATATCTTGTCTGAACCAAAGGGGAAAAATATACAAAGAAAATTTAAGGCATGTTTTACAGTAAAGTAAGTTAAGACATGCCTCAAAGCCTTCTCTGGGATTTTTTCCCCCTAATTAAAAGCATTTACTATTGTCAGCTTTCCCCAAATTCTCATATTCCTATCAATCACCAGGCTGAAGCTGTTCTAAAGCAATTCAAAAGACTTCTTGTTTCAGTAACTAATTACACTGTGAATACTTCCCTAGGGGAGGTCTGAGGCCCAATAATAGGAGTAACTTTTATGAAAACAAGCCCAGTGACTTTGCCTGCTGAGAGCTGCATTGAAAGGCCTTGCCAAGCCAGGAGATAGATTGGATTCCCAGTGCTGTTGAAAAAACAATCAGTTTGTAGGCTCCAATGTACCAGAACAGCTGAAATACCACATAGGCATGTGAAAGTCCTAATTAATTAAATCTAATGATCCTATCAAATGATAGGATTTTCTACAACACAAAGAACTTGTTGTAAATAAACAAAAATGAAAGTTCATGCTGAAAGATGATGCATCAGTATGGTACTTGTGACAGTTCCTTTACTGAAGAGGAGCTGTGATCCATTTGTGAGCATATCTACTGAAACATTTGCTTCCTGGAAATCCTAAAACTGTAAAATGAATTATCAGTATTTGTTGGCAGATACTCAGTTGGCCTCTTCAATCCATATTTTTGCTGTCAGTTCACGTCACTCCAGTTTTTCTATGTGTTGTTTACCTCAAGATATTTTCATCATGCTAATGTCACTACTTTTCAATTATGCATGTAAATCCTTTTTTTAAAAGATATCTGCCACAAAGCACTTCCATGCATCTCTCCATATGCAACAGTTCTGGCCTTCTCTACGTAAATGAATTAACATCTTTCCGGGAATGATCACAACTTGAAGCAAATCTACTGACCGTAAATGACTAAAACCAAGGACAAGCCATTGCTGGAGCAGCCTGGTCTCCCAGCTGGTGTGAACTGGTGTATTTCCATTCAGCTGAAAGGATGCAGATTAACCCAGCTCCATTGATTTTGCTGAAATTATGCCATTTAACAACAGCTGAGACATGAAGCCAAATGAAAATATGATATTACTTCAAGTCTTTCTAGCTCTTTCTTAGTGAAACTATTGGTGTTGCCACTTTGCATCAAAACATTCTTTAAACCCCACCTATTCCCATTAGTTTTATTTTATGTATTCATATATTTACTTCATGTTTAGGGACATTGACATTTCCAAATGTCTTATTTTGGTTATCATATATTAAAATATGCTAGCTATCACACCTGACAAGATATATGCTACTGAAAATTCTCAGAAACTTAAGTGAAAACCCTTTTTAAGAACGGATACAGAAATCAAACAAACAAACAAAAAAGCAAACAAACAAACAAAAAAAAAACCCTAAAAAAAAACCCCACCAAAAACCCCACCCACTAGACAACATTTAAAAAACCCACAAGAAAACTAACACAAAGTGAGAAGTCTCCTTACAAGGAAAACATGGACATGTAGATTCCAATTATTGCAGTAACTTCAGCTTCAACCTATTTATGATTCTAATCAAGTCAGACATTTTACAGTCACCTACTAGAGACTATTTTTAGTCACTGTCTTTATTTCTAGCTCAGGCCTACCTGTGAGATGAGTTTGGGGAGTCACAAAAGCTAGACACAGGTAAACCATGAAGAGACATAACCAAAAGAGAAATTGGAAATTGTCTTTTTCCAGGAGTGAGCAAGATGAACTTATTCAGATACACTGGTTTCCCAACTACCACCATACTCTGGCTTGCTCAGAAATGCAGCAGACATGATGATAGAAAACATAATGAAAAATTAGGAAGTGTCTTTCCACTCACTATTTCACATCTGAACCTTCTTGTGATGTAATGCTAGATAGAAACATGAAGAATTTTATTTCTATAGGACCATACAAAGCCTTTATGTCAGTGCAACTTGTGCACATTCTTGATGCTTTTAAATGCAGAAATGCAGAAACCCTATAAAACATGAAATTTGCTGCTTCAGTTTTTTATTGCAGTGTATTCTTAGACTCATTTTTTTGCTTGCATAACTCACCTGTGTTTGATAAAGCCTTTCAATTTTCCATTTGTATCAACTACAATTTGTTTTGTGAAGGAGATCATAAATCTTCAATGAAATGTAGTTGAGTCTTTGGTTGTAAAAAATTTCCATAAGATTCTTCAGCATACAATTATTTTGTATTCTATTTAATTGACCACCTAAATTATTTGCTACTTTGTGAACCTTTCACATTTCTTTGCAGAAAGCATTTATCACAGTTTAAGTAAGAAAACAATGAAGGGAAAAGAAACTAGCATTAGGGTAAGACACTTGGACACATCATTAATATTGAGTACAGAGGGTGAACATTGGTAACAATTTGTGATCTATATATGGCCTTGGATGAGGTACATTAGGCCATTTCTTTCCATGCTCTCTAATACACATTTAGGTAATAACAAGGCCATCAGTATTAAACATAAAAATGGATCCATATAACATACTTGTAATATAATGCAGTCCTGTTAAATAAGCTGGGATGTGAAAGAATACTTAAGTTAGCATCTTTCTATCTAATGTCTGCAGACTGTGTTCAGTTCACATTTTACTAAGAGTAAGAATAAATTATGAGAATTGAAGTACATAAAAATGCCAAAAGCACTTAGATCTTACAATATGCAGCCAAAAAAAAAACCCTATGCACCTTGACTATTCTATGTGTTTTATATTTTATGTGATTTAATATGCAAAATCACGAACATACAAAGCAGCAGTGAAAAAACTTCTCTAATCAGTATGCAGCTCCCCAAGACAAGACTGCATGTATCTTGCTTTAGTAAGCTTCCTGAGTGAGGTTTTTGAGTGCATCAGTTCCTGTTGCCTGAGGTATGGTGTAGAGGTAGAAATTAATGAGACAGTCCCAGAATAGCTAAAGGGTAAAGGTCTGTTACTGGAGGATTATGTACCTAAATGGTCAAAAATGGCAGTGAGGTCCACAGGTGAGTGAGGCTGTCATTCAGAGTGACTGAAGCTGGATGCTTACCCTTGCTGCGTGCTGAGCCTTCATCTAAACACAACCTCAGCACGTAACAGATACCAGAGGGTAACTCTGTTCCCTCTGTTCCTACATTGCATGAAAGAAAACACAGGCTTGTGAACTGATCAGAGATGAATTAAAACAAAATATACGCAAAAGACTCAAAGGAAAAGTGAACCTGAACTCTAAGAGCAACAGATAAGTAAAAGATGGAAGACTTCTGTGAATACAACCAATATGCAATGCATCCAACACACCTATAGAACTAGAGGTGCTCACCAGCTGTAGCCCAATAGGAAGGAGTATTTGCAGCTGATTCCCTGAATTTATAGATGTAGTGACCTGGGCCAAAGGTTACAATCAGGGAAGACATGTTGTGCTCTTCACTCAGTGCCAGTTTGTGACACTAAAATAAACTGGAAATGCCAGGTTGTGACACTAAAGTAATCCCATTTATCTCAGCCAATATTTTGTTACCCAGAAATTATAAAAAAGATACTTCATAGTGAGCATTTAGAAGCATACTTACACCCATGATTTAAGTGCTGAATCTCTGTGATCTACACCAAACCCAGGTGGAAATTTTGCTACTTTCAAGGTACAAATGAAATGCAATTCAACTATAGTACATGGCTTCCAGATGTAAATTTTAAAAGACTAGAAGAGGAAGAAAAATGATCAAAGTCTACAGAAGGGATAAAAATAAACTTGGTACCTTCCTGGAGGTAAATTTCAGGTGATAGAAAATAGAATCTCCTCCCTCCCCTTTCAGCAGAATCTGACACATTTGACATCCGTGAAAATTCTCTCAAGAGCTTTGAAAGAGGTTGTGCTACTGCCAGTATTAGCCAGATACTGTGTTGTAAATCTGACACAGACTCCAGCTGAGTTACTTGCAATATTAAGCCCAAGGTAATATATTACTCACTTTCCACAATAGTCAGTGCTGATCTCTGCTTAAGCAGTCTTGTAGGAAACACAATATAAACTCATGTAAATTACAGCTGCTGCATGCTGTTCTTGTTAGGAAGGTACACAAATAAGACTGCATGATACAGAAGATTAAGAATGGCATTTCAATAATGAGTACCTCTTTTTTCTGTTGAAGATATTTAAATTTCCATCATTTATATTAAGTTCTTGGTGTGTCTTTAGTCAGTTTTTAAAATAGGCAGCTGCCTGAGTGCAATTTTGTTTTGAAAAAAATATCTTTTATTTTTCTTTGGAAAGAATTTTGAAAAAAAGCAATCTGTCTGAGCAGGTCAAAATTTTTACCTTCCTTCTGGTCTAGCCTGATGCACTTCTTTAGTCTATCCCAAGAACAGCTGATATCAGTTACAGATATCACTGAATTAGGAACCATGGGTAAACTCTTCTTCCTCTTGATTTTCAGAATACAAATTGTCTTTTCTTGGCCAATAATTACTATACAGGTGCTTATTTGTCATTTTAACTCCTCTTTCTCTTTCCAAATGGTGCTGTCTTTGTACTTATAACTCATTCTCTGAGATGGGTAGATTAAATTGGTGCATGGCATCTTCTGCACAAGAGGAAGGAGAAGGCATCTTCCTGAGTGTTCTTGACCATCCTTACGCCTCTGATACAGATCATTCCAGCCTCATGTTACTCATTTTCCTTTGACAGTAACAAAACACTTCACTGTTTCTATTTCACAAATGTGCTTGATATGAATTACTCAGGGAAAGGTGTGAAGGGGAGGGAATAGAGAAGAAAATAATTGCTGTAATAAAGAAAAATCCTTCAACACAGATATGGGTTTTTTTTTAAAATATTAACTCCCCAAAATATCATCTAGAAATGTGTATTTTAATAGGGTGAAGAAATCACAACTACAGCAGCAGCATTATTTTTGTTCGTCACAATTATCCCTGTGGCAATTCTAATTAAAACAGATGTTATTGTGTATAAATAGCAAGTACATTTTTCATTCTCTTGATAACAAAAATAAGACATTCTCTTAATGGTTTGAAATTTTCTTGTTTTTTTTTTTTAAAGAACATCTGAAAATATATCAGCAAAGGCCAAAAACTTTATAGAACATTGTTCTAAACTTCCAATTTTATTCAAAACAATGGAGAGAATAGAGAGACGTTTCCATACACAGGAATCTTTACAGAGGGCTGTGCTTTAACCAACAGCAGAAAGCCCCTAAAATTCAAAATACATTCATTCACCTTTCAAATCCATCTTTCACTCAGGTGATTTTCTGCTAGAGGGGAAGGGAAAGAGTTTTGATAGAATTTTAATTAACCTAAGCCAAGACATATTCTTCTTACTTTACTTTCCATGCTCTCGGAAGCAGCTTCTCTTGAGCTACATCACAAAACAAAAGGCTTTGGCAGACTGATGCTCACAGGACAAAGATTCTCTAAAGATCAACTGGCACCTTCAGTCTGAGTTTACTCTCCTGAGACACATGTAAAATTGAATTCTCCAGTACAGTGTGCTCACAGCATGTGCCACAGGAAGATGGTGAGTTTAAATGCATGCAATACCAAAATTGAATTTAAAAAAACTAGCCTTATATAGTCAATATGATCAATAGTTTCTTTGAATATCATTTGCACTCAGTTAAGAAAGGCAGTGACCAGTATTTCATGTGCAAGATACATTAGGTTCTTTTCCTGAATTTTTACTTGAAAACCAGTTTGGTGTAAATATTTTTTGTTCTCTACAGTGCTAAGCACTGTAGAGACAACAATTTTATGTTGCGACACTGATGCTTAAAGTCATTTAGCTCCATGCAAAAATTGATTGAAATAACACTGTACAAAGATATGCAATGCTGACAGAGGGGCCAAAATCTTAGTTCAAACTTCAGAGATGAAGTTTGTAAGTCAAAGTCTGTCATCTATCTACAGAGCACAATAATTTTGCAAATATATAATTTCTTATAGTTTTTCTTTGTTACCATCTTAGTTTGGTTTATTTCCATGGGTTGGGTTTTTTGGGAGGATTTCTGAGTTTCTACAATGTGTTCTTCCTGCTTCTGTCAGAATGGTGAATGAATGAGGACGCTCTCAGGCTCAGAAGTTTGTGTTCAGATATGCCAGTGTCCAAAGTCATGCTGCAGTTTTTGCTCACCTCATAAAATGAGGCAATAGCAACTTTTTTTTACTAAGAATGTATATTTTATGCTTTTTTCCTTATGTGATTTTTCTTCAAAGAGAAAAATACTACATCAACTTTAAAATTTTGTTTAGACTATTACATGTATAATACATATAAGTAGAAGTATTTTGTATGAGAAACTACTGACTTTTGTCAGAAGAGCTCTATATTTATTTGGGCTCAAACCCCAATATTCTTAAAGGACTCTGGTGGCATTAAAAGAAAAAATCCTTTCAGAGGAAGAAGGGCCTAGGTGTAAAAAAATCCAAACCAAAAATATTTGTAAATACAAAAATAAAAATTTTAAACTGCATTATTATAAACAAGCACAGGCAAACTTGGAACAAACAAGCAGTAAATTGTAAACTTGCTATAAGGCTGTTTTTTTGCCCATGAGTGATGTAGAAAGGTTATTTTTTTACTTAAAGTAGCACACCTGATTAGTTATTTTAAGTGCAGTGAAACAATGACTATAATAATAGAACAAAAAAAAGGATAAATTAGATTGTGTGATCACAGCAAAGCAGGTTCTGGCACAGTGGTTGACAGTGAAAACAACAGAGAGCAATGCATTAAAGAAGGAGGAGGACTCAGATTTCCTGCCTGCTTCCTGCATGTGAGCAGAGCAACTGGAAATTAATGCATCCAGATTTGAGAGAAAGTTAAGGAGACTGAAAAAAATATTGTGGAATGGAAGCACATTAAAGAAATACAACGAAAAATCACAGCTCCTTTGTTTANGCCTGAATTGATCTTGTAAAGTGGAGAATAACCATCAGCAGTCAGAGAATTATGAGGCTTTTGATACAATGCAGGAATTAGCCTGTAAAGAAGTATAAAAGCAACATGAAAATTCATATCAGGAGGAAGATACTCTAGAGTGGAAACAGCAGGAGTGAAGCTAGATTTGGCACTGCCAGAGGGCTCTTTGTGCCACCACAGACACTGCCCAGCCCAGCCAGAGCAGACTGAGTGTCCTGGCCCCTGGCTGCTCCCTGTGGGGGAGGGGCATTATTGGATGCATGGAGCTGTGGCTCCCACATCTCCAGAGGGGTGACAGCAGGACAGACCCCCATGCCAGGAGACTGGGGCATTACTGACAACCATGTGGACATCTCTGTATTTGTTCATGTGTAATCACATTTCGGTGTGATTAGAATCTCTGGAGATAAATTTGGGATTGGATAAAGGCATCTATAAAGTTGTACAGGTTTAACATCCCGTGTCCACTATTGCAGCTATTCTGTTTTATTACCAGTGTTGATCCTATATCTGCAGTTCTCTAATTGCTGGGTAACTGCATGTTGTTTTCCAACTGGGAGAACTCATTTAGTGATATCACAAAGGTTCATTGGTGAGAGAAAACAAGATTTGTTAGCTGAAAACTCTATATTAAAAATGGTGATGTTTGCTTTATGAAACATTTTCTTGAAAAAAAATCAAATAACATCATGAAAGAAAACTGAAGAAGAATATCATAATAATTTATCATTGGACACTGTAGTCTTTCCTATGACTGCAATCATTGTTATTGTAGTGTAACTGGGAAAACTGAACAGCATGAAGTCACTATTCAGCACACTGCTCACTGATGGAAGAGTTTCTCTGCATGCTGGTAACCTGAAGCACCTGGGCTTGTCTCTAGCCCTGTTAGTGATGAAGACTCTAGGGAATCTCATTTATATGAAAGTCTACTTTTTCTTTATATGTATCTAGAGAGAATTTTTTAAAACTACTTCAGCATTTTTTTTATGAGTTGATGGAAAGAGAATCTGCATTTTTACTTCATTTTTCAGGATGCAAAAAACCAAGTGCTAAAAATCATTAAAGTTAAGAGAAATTGCCCAATGTTCCTGATAGTTCATTATCACCACTTCAAAATTTCTTTCTTTCTTTTCCTCACTTTGATGACACTGTGGAAAATCTCCTGGATACTTTCACTAGATAGGATCTAGGTTGCACTTGAATAAACCGAGAAGAAAATATTAATAATTATTTAAATTGATCATTATTAATTAAATTAAGGTTATCAAAAGAGGAATTATATGATAAAGTAGTGAGAGAACAGTTAGAAGGAAGTTAGAGATATTCAAGTTGGCAGGGTTTGTTGAAATTCTCCTAGGAGCACTAAAGGAACAAGCTGATGCAGTGTCCGAACTGTTAGTGATTAATACTGAGAGTTCTTGGAACAGCAGGATGGTCCCAGAGGGCTGGTGGAATAAAAACCTAAAACTTACTTACATTAGGAAAGGCAGAAAAGTAGGGTAAGCGTTATAGAGCAGTGGGTCTGATTTCGTTTTCAGAAAAAAAATTCCGATAAGATATGAAATAAAATATGTTTATAGAGAAACTTATGGCAGTGAGGGAAAGATCTCAGACTGATGTTTTAGACTGAATAGTAGAAAAAAATTTTATTTATTTGTTTGACAGGATAACAATGCTATTGGGAAAGAATAATCAGTAGAAGGCTTAAAGCAGTACTTCAGAAAGGCTGTTGATGCCTGTATGGCAAACTCTTGAATATTTGCCATTGTAGGTACCTAATTAGGTGAAAAATCACAGTCCAAAGACAATCTACATGTAGTTGCCAATAAAGGTGGAGAAAATACAATTTGAAAAATTTAGTAATGGATCAATCTCTACATATTTTTGCTACTGGCCAGGTTGACTGAATAGACAATACATGTATTACATGTATTACATCTGCTGTAATGAATGAGTTCCAAGCACTCTGTAGGGAAGAATTCAAATTTGAAATCATTCTTTACTATCTGGAAAAAACATCCAAAATGAACAGTTTGAAGTTTAGTGAACAGTAGTGCAAAGAACTATACCATGGGAGGTTTTAGTTGAACTGAGAAAGATTAAGATTGTGTTAGATTTAGAACAGACAAAATGTACAAGACTCTACAAGGAGGAAAATCTTAATCTGGATTGTAATCAGCAGGATGTTGGATGAGGAGCATAGAAATTGTATATTTTTCTGTTTTGTTTTTTTTTTTCCCACTTAAGACTTCTATAGTGTACTGCATCTGCTTCAGGTAACACAATTTTTAGAAACACAACTAATGGAAGTCCACAAAAAAGGAAAAAAAAAAAGCAAATGAAAATGTTCAAAAATAAGACTTTTTATTTTGAAAGGTTGACAAAATGTATTTTATCTTAAAAAA
>VWYE01015161.1:12061-100766 GCA_013398995.1 Alaudala cheleensis
TTTTTAAAGGTTAAAAAAATTTATTTTATATTAAAAAAAAAAAAAAAGGAAAAAGGTATAGGGATAGTGCTAATGGTCTTCTAGCATATAAAATATGATGGATGATGCTGAGTTCTTTAACCAGGGATTATCTATTCAGGGAAGGACAAGAAAAAAATTTGGCTTCCAAAACAGAGGAATTAAATTAGACATTAGGAAAACTGTGGGGTTTTTTAGTACAACAGATGGCAAAATAATGAAAAAGGAAACCTAAAGAACATCTCTAAGTTTGGAAGTTTTGGGTTAGTTTAGCAAACCTCTATCAGTCACTACCTTTGGGAAGTGACTGATAGAAGTTTGCTAAACATACCCAAAATATCAAACACACACTGTTCTAAAATGAAAGACTAAAACATCCTTTGATGTCTTGGCATTCTTTTTTATGCCTGATGCTGCCACTTTCTTATTGACGTTTTGGAAAATTCCAAGTTGTTTAGAGTAACCACAGGATCCATTTTATTTATTCTTCAAATCTTGTACATTTTAGTCATCGAAAGTCCATTTCAGATACTAGTACTTAACATCATTGGTTGCACTCCAATTATATTTTTATCCTCTGGAGAAACTTTCATAAAAACATAAACTTTGAATTCGGTTTCAATAATATAAGTGAAAACAATTGATTAAATTATCTATCCTGCAGAGCATAGTACATTAGTAATGTCTATTTGGTTTGTGTGTCAGTCTGCATTTTTTATCTGTATCACTTATTTTTCTAGAAAAGTAAAACTAAGATTAAATTTCTGGGGATCATTTTTTCACTTGTAGAAGAAAGAAACTGATGTTTACTTTTTTTAATTTTAGAAAAATGTACACAAAATGATAAATCTAAAACTCTTAAGATCATTCTCAGTGTGAAAGTACTGCTTTATTGAACTTCACCACAAATGGAAAGTATCTTTCCTGTCTACAATAATTTCAAATAAAAAAACCAATATAGGCATACATATTTTTTTTCAATTCAGTTTTGCTTCACTCCTGGTGTATATATGTATATATATATATAGAGAGAGAGACATAGTAATTTTAAGTAATTAAATATTAAAATATGAATTCATCAAAGTTTATTTATAAGGCAGTGGAGAATTAATTCCATATGTCAGTGAATAATGAATTATATATGCATCTATAATAATACTTTATGCAGCTATGCTTAACATTGTGTTAATACTCCAGTTCTTCCAGAGGAATATATTTGGTGGATAGAGCACTGCACTTTTAGAAAACTTCAGGTTTGCCCCTGTGATTGTGAAAAGGTAAAGAGACAATGTATTTATCAAGAGTTGCAAATCCAAAGTTCATTAATCAAAATTGTTTCTCAGAGTGTTAAAATTCAGCAGAACAACTGCAGTTAAAATTCAGCAAATAACTGATTTGTTAAGGTGCATTGGCACATCCCTGAGCCCTGGCCTGAAGTTTAGCCAACTGAACCATGAGAAACTGGGGGACGTAGGAGTAGGAAGCTGAAATGGGTCTCTGTATAAGAAATGGTTGGATTTCACTGGTGGTTAAGGCAGGGCAAGGCAATGGACAGGCAAACCCCACAGGTAATCAACTGGGACAATTTGAGGCCTCCTGGGGAGTGAAATTTCCAAATGCCTGTGTGGCAACCTCCCCCAGCCTCGGTAAGCTGGCCTGAGCTGTGTCACTCCAAGTGCACAAGCCTGGAATGCCACGGGTAACTATAACAGGAGTGACAATTTTAGCTATAGATATAGCAAAACTGTGACTGTTTCATTAAGGAAGACCTTTGTACCAGGGAGAGGACAAGGATGAAGAAAAAGAAGGATCAATGTGGGTGGAAGAAAAAGAAGAATGGGAAGTGAAGAGAAAAGAGGATAAAGGGGTTCAGATGAGCAAGAGAAAATGCAGATCGATGCATTTTCCTAATTGAGGCACCTGACCACTGCAGGCTGCCTTGTTTTCTTATTAAAAACCACTCTTAGCAACTTTGTGTAAACTGCTGTGACCACTCTCTGAACTCTGTGTGCATTTACGTGAGTGTATGTATATTTTTTGCTATAAATTTTGAGCTGGACTAGCCAGGAAGTCAGAGGAAACGCTCAATAAAAAAACAGGCCTGAGCCAATGACTGGGTAAAGGGATGTGGATCTGCAGTGGGATATGAAAACAACTAGAATAATGTGATGACATTCCAGGTATTTGAGAATGGGGCTCTGTCAGTGAACCAAAAGCATGTGCATCCTCCACTGAGTGACCCTAAACTGATCAGCCAGAGAGGAGGATCAGATCTGTGCTGATCAGATCCCCTTTATGCAGTGCCAGTGCAGACACTGCTCTCTGTTTATGCTGGTTTCTCACCATGAGTGGGTGGGTGAGGAGCACCTACCAGGAATACTTGCCACTGTTGTCTGGACCTGGGAGCCATGGAAACCTGGTTATATCACACTGGGTCTGAGTGAACCATGGGGTCTGAGATAAATCTGACTCTATTAGGAAGGAACCGAAAGGAAAATTTTCCTTTGTCCCAAAGCCCACATATTTGGCTCCACAGAATAGAGTTGGTATGAGGGGGTTCAGGAAGTGTGCTTCCAATAGTTTTTCTGGTCTGGTATGGACTCGAGGAAGAGAATCCACCTCCCTACATCCTCCTTTCAGGGACCTGTAGAGTAATAAGGCCTCACCTGAGCCTCCTATTCTCCAGGCTAAACAACACCAGTTCTCTCATCTACTCTCCATAAAACTTGTTCTCTAGCCCCTTCACCATCTTCATTGCTTTTCTTTGGATACACTCACCTCACCACCAGAACTTGTCTAATCATATCCCACAGCAATATTCCTTGTATTCCAATTATCCCTAGAGAGCATTGTGTACCTTCTGGAAATACACCTTCTCTGCAGCTCAAACTAAAATGGATGGGTTACATCTACAAGGATATTTAGCTTGAGATTTTTTCAGAACATACCTATTCTAAGCTGCACCCTGCTGCTTTCCCTTACCTTGCAATAGGTGCACTTACTGACACTCTGGTGCAACTTCACATTACCTTTAGTGTCCCTCAGAATTCTTGTCTTTCAGTCATTGGGTAAAGAAAGGATAATGCTGCAATGGACATCAGCAAAACAATTCTCAAAGTAAAAGTCTTTGCTTATTCATGTGACAGTTCTAAATACTACTTAAGGAGCTGTAAATGACAAATTTGAGGGATTAAGGAACTTGTTATACAACAAACACATCTGCAAACTTCCTGGAATAGGCTGAAGGATGCAGCCCTAAGCAAAAAGCAATCCAATAATTCTCTCCTGGACTGTCTTGGGTGTTTTGGCACCTGATAATGATTAAAAATCATGCATGACTAACTCTGGGCATCCAGATATTGGAGTGGAATTTAAAAGAGTTTTAATCAGTTCTATTGCCAAACTGTTAAAATATACCTTGGGTAAAAAATTAATAAAAAACAATTTTACATTCTTTGATACTGAAAATAGGAGCTACTTTTTCAGATGGAACTGATGTGAATCTCATATATGATATGTAAAGAGATAAAGGACTTGCTGTGTTCAGGACAGTAATAAATATATGATGTAACTGTTGAGGTGCTGAGCAGTTTTCATAAATGTCCAATTCTAAAAAACCCACAGGATAAAATAATGGCTGCTAAAGAAAACTGTAATTAATTAAGTGAAAACTAAATTAATGTTTGCAATATCTATAGAAGAGTTCACGGATGTTCAGAAGATCATGAGAAAAAAAAATTATTTGTAGTGTTGTAATTTTTTTCTAAGTTAGGAGGGGAATGAACAAAGAAAAAAGAAAGCTATATAGCAAAAATACAAATAAAAGGAACTGAAATGTGTATCCCTTACAGCAAATTTCTATAAGAAAGGGCAACTTGAGAAGAGAATGTATTTATAATTTTCATATAATCTAATTGAGTCAGAGGTTAGATCAATAAAGATGAGAATATCAGGAAGTAAGTCACTATTTCTGCTCACCTTAAGAAAGAATATTTTCTATGGAGAATTTTGTATCTTCGTACTCACTGCAACATATGGTACTGTAGCTATAAAGTGATTTAAATATGCTCACACTGTCAGCTGAAAGAGATTGACAGTGTTTTAATGTAAAGAGCTGCTATCATATTCCAACAAACTTTAAAAAATTTTACGCTCTTGATAGAAAAACAGCCCAACAACCCTTGAACACTATTACATGGATCTACTACCTAGACATTATTGTGCAGTTCTTGCTTTAATTTACTAATTTGTTTTCATAAAAGTTTCCATTCTATTCACAAACACTCCTTCTCTTGGCTGATTCACTTAGTGATGTCACAACTCACTCTTTGTAGTATCATAGTTGTTTCCATGGAGATGGCCTGTGAAACCACCAGCACAGACACTTAAGGAAAATGACTCAGAAGGGAAATGCCTATGGATCAGTGAAATATATATGCACACACTCATAAGAAAGATCAAATCAGAGCTATAACAGATGCAAATCAAAAATAGTAGGTGCAAAAGTTATCACTTACTACAGGAAGAGTATCACTTACTATATCTACGTCTGCTGCTGTCAATTTACCCAATGTCAGAACTGAAGACTTAAGAAACATACCCAAGAGTCATCATTGTAACAGTTTTTTGAACATTTTTATTTCTGGTTTATTAATCAGGTACTACTGCACTTTCCAGTCTAGTACAAAGCTTGCAGAGCTAACCTATACAGTCCAGAAATACTGCAAAACAAGAGTCACAGCTGAAACAGAGGGTAAATTCCTAAATAATCATGAGGATAGGGATGGAATGGGTATCTTCAGTTGCAAAAAGATGAAACAGTCTCTGGCCATAGAAGCAATAAGCACTGGGTGGGTGTTTTTTTTTTGTTTGGTTGGTTGGGTTTTTTTGTTCCCAAACCAGTAATATTCAAGCCCCACTGGAAATTTAAATTCTAAGTGGCGATCTTTTGTGGGAGCATGTGCCCTCTTGGTTGATCCTGATTTTGCTAAAACACTGCCTGTACACCAAAGAATAGCAGACATCCATAGTCTATGTCACAGCTGTAAATTTATTTTGATGCTGTTACTTCCAAATGTACTTTCTTCAGTGTTGCCTACTTTTAATATATTCTTACATAACAATATGTAACTTGTATTCTTAAACATATAAGAAAAAAACTTACATTCACTGCAAGTCAAAAGCTTTCCTCTTCGTCTTCTCTTTGCTGAAGAGGCGCCAGACACACCATATTTACATTAAAATTGAGCTGAAGTCCTGAAGTGTCATAAATGTGATTGGTAAGTGATCTCTTATCTGTCTGCATTGCATCTGAAGAACTGTCCTGTCGATGGATCCCAAGGCATTATTGAGAGCTTGTTCTGTACAGGAGGTTGATAAGAAAGATCAAAGTGTCATAGAACCACAGAATGTTTGGGTTGGAAGGGAAATTAAAGATCATCTGTTTCCAACCCTCGGATGGAGAAAGGTTTTATACCAAGGCCTGTAGTAACAGCCAGGACAAGAGGTGACAAGAAGCAACAGTTTCAAACTGGAAGGAAGGTAAGTTTAGATTGTACATAAGGAAAAAATATTTTATTGTGGGAGTGGTGAGATGCTGAAACAGATTGTCCAAAGAAGTTGTGAGTGCCCCATCATTGGATATAATCAGGGTCAGGTTGGATGATGCTTTGATTAATCTCTTACAGAGAAAGATATCCCTGCCCACAGAGGGGAGTTGAAACTCAGGTCCTTTAAGATTCTTTTCAACACAAAGTATTCTGTGATTCCATGATTAAGAATCATATATTTTTTAATTAAAAGGAATCAATAAAAGCATGTCTAAATTTACTAAATAAATAAAACAGATGAATTTCAAGACTAATTCCAATACTGTCTGTTTCTCTTAAATTCAATGCATTGTGAAAAATGATTTTCCTTTTAAAAAAATTTTAAATCCCATGTGCATAAAAGTTTTTTCTTTGAACAGATGGCAACTTAACTATATGTCATAAGAGTGCTCATGCATGTTAATACAGACTACTTACTCCCCCAGGCCCCAGAGGAACAAAGCAGTTGGAAGGATGTAAAATAAGGTTGGCTTAAATACATGTCACATTGTATTCTACAGAAATGCTAAATGCAGAAGTCTGTCAGGAACTGCAAATCAAAATTTAAAAATCTCCTTTTAAATAATCAGAATCTCTCATTATAAAAAAAAATCTACAACATTGTTAAAATGGCATTGCCTTAAAAACCTATAAATTCAAGTGGACCTCTCCAAATGATTCCTATCATATTTAATTCTTCTCCTTAAAAGCCTTTTAATCCTACAGAAAGTTACTCTTCCAATTCTGGATGAAAGAAAGTATCTTCAAAGAATGCTTATTAATAAATCAAAATCAATGGGCTGGTTAATATTTTACCAATCAGCAGCCTACTTTTAAATAGTGAGAAAAACAACAGAAAGTNTAATGGGCTGGTTAATATTTTGCCCTTTCATTCTCCTACCAATCAGCAGCCTACTTTTACATAGTGAGAAAAACAACAGAAAGTAAGATATATTTTAATACTTTTGTTGATAAAATGTTGCATCCTGTCAATACCAAGTGTGTGTCAAAAAGAACTGTATCTAATGGAACGTTCAATAGTTATAAATTCAGGTAAAGTAAAGCCCATATATCACACTTTACAATATTAAAATACAAAATGGGCATAGGCACAAAATTAATAGGCTACAGTAGAAAATATGAAATAATTTTTTTGAATTGAAATGTTAATTTCATACTGTCAGAAAATAAAAGGACTGTGGATATATGATTAAATTGTTATAGTGGGAAATATGAATCACTTAAAATCCCCTTCACTGAAAAAATAAGTATTAAAGTTTGGATGTTCCTAGAGTTTTTGAGTCCCAGTGAATGGTCAGGTAAAGACAATAGTCTACTGATAAGTTTTCAAAATTCTTAGACTCATATGGTATTCTAAGAGTTAGGATCCCTGTTGTTTATTTGAACATGGATTTTAATGAATTAGCTGTGCAGAAATCACAGATTGAGCAGTGAAGCTCAGCTGGCTTTTGAACAGAGGCAAAGACCCCAGAGAGGTCAGTTGTGTACAACATTCCCTGTAGAAGCCTGTGGAACTGTTTGCAGTTTTGCACTTAACCAACAGCCTCAGCATGGACAAAGTACAGAGACCAATAACCATAAGGACAGGGTGACATTTTGGATGTGAAAATTATTTCATAGCAAAAGCACTGAAGTGAATAGAATTCTCTACTGCAAAAACATGAATTACTCTCATATTGACATTTTATATGTTCCACTCAGTGACAGGAAATTGTGTTTTTATCCTAACCTGTGCAATTTAAATTATATGTTTAGAGTTAGACACAATAAAAATTCAAATTTACTTCATGCACTTGCCAAGAGAACATTCCATCCTCTTTTTTTCTTTATCACATTCTGTAAAAATGGTGACACAGCATTGGTGTGAGGCTTATTCTGCAGTATGCTAATCACCTTAAATACACATGTAGTGTGACATAGCCTTTGAAGTACTCCTGGTGCTGCTGAAGGGAGAGAAGCATGTCTGTGTGGCACGTTTATGCTGCTACATCTCAAAGAACCTTTGGTTTAATTCTTGTATCTACCAGAACCTTAATATGACTTGCATCTTTGGTCACTGCCAGAGTCTCTGCTGAGTCACACCTAGCAGTCCTCTGAAAAAAGCCCAGGTTGTGAGAAAGCAGTTCATTACAGGTATAACTCATCCCATTTTAGAAAGCCTTTTCTTTCAAACAGTTCTGCACTCTCATGCCAAAACCAGGGCATAGATCAGACACCAGGCCAGGAGGGCTGGGGTTGTGTGACATTATGTCAGTTGTGTGACATTATTGGCTGGACACAACCACTGCCTTCTACCTTTGACTCTGACACAGACATCCCAGTCAAGGCTTACTTCTGATGTTTAGATGTAGATGTTGAGTGAGATACAACATTTTAAATATAACATATAAATTCCTAAGGAGCTAATAAGTAGGTCAAACTCTTGGACACTATTTACATGTTCCCAGCAAAGTAAAGATGTCTATTTTCCAATTGTCTCAACTGGGGAACAATTTGAAAGACAAAAGCCGTGGAAATGCACCTAAATTTATGTCTCCAATTGACAAGTATTTAGTTGGAAGTGAGCTCATAGACAGTTTTTGCAATATGATATTTACTTAATGGCAATCAATGAGATGGTGTGAGCAGCACATGCAGGAAATTGCTTTGTTTCATCCTCTCAACACACAAATTATCTACTTACACCAATTTTCCAATGTGTAGCCTGATGTGACTGCTGTGAACCATTGTGATAAAAGTTGAGCAATTTTTTTTTCAGAGAACAGTTTATTACAGAAAATTAGAGAGTAGAGTAAATTGTGGATGAGTTTAGGAAATCAGAGGCTGAATAATCTATCTAAAAATATTTTAATAAAAATTGGGTACCCATAATACAATAGTATTTATTGTGGTTAAAGAACACTTCCATTTCTGAAACTTTGACAAAAGCAGGTTGAGTATCTGAACTCCAACTTTTACAAATATATAAAAAACCTTATTTACCCTTCATTTCTTTTATTGTTTTTTTTGAAAATTTCATAAGTGAAATAGTGAAATAGACAAAAAAAATTTAGTACCCCAGTAAGTATATAATTTTGCTCTAGAATGTTTTTATAGCTTTTCCTTCTGAAACAAGGTAAATGACAATGCAAAAAAGCACCAGATACATGCTTTTTCAGAATATTCGAACTCTTTATATCTTCAGTACAAAAAATAATTTAGGAATACCAAAAATCTTCTCTTATAAGAAGAAACTGAGGGAGCTGGGTCTGTTTATTCTGCAGAAGGTTGAGAGGGGTTCTCATTGATGCATATAAATATCTCAAAAGTGGAAGCCAAGAGGATGGTGCCAGACTCTTTTCAGTGGTGCCCAGTGACAGGATGAGGAACAATGGCCATAAATTAAAATACAAGAAATTCCAACTCAACATGAAGAAGGACTTGTTTACATTGAGGGTGGCAGAGCACTGTAGAGCTGCCCAGGGAGGGCCCAGAGTTTCTCTAGAGACTTTCAAACCCTGGAAAAGTCCCTGTGTCATCTGCTTTTGGTGACCTTGTCTTATCAGGGGGTTTGGACTGGATGATCTCTTTTCCAACCCTAAAAACTTTATGATTCAGTGAAGTAGTGATTAAGATATTAATACTGAATACACCTCAGTGTGCAGGCACTGATCTAGCATAGCAATTAGAGCTGTGAATTGTTATATCTGCACTGTTAACAAAGAAAGGTCAGGGAGAAGTCCTGACCCCGAAGCCAGATGGCCTCTGTTGGCTTCCATCCATCTGCTGAGGGCTACACCTTTCTAGAACACATTGTCTGTGTCCACTCCTGTGACCTCTGGGTACCACTGGTTCTTTTGTGTGCCTTATCTCAAGGTCCAAAAACTGAAGATTTCAATAAAATCACTTGCATCAGTACAGTGACAAAATTTTAATGGACAGGTTTGTTTGGAACAGAAATAGATTAGAATCCAAAAGAGGAGTTAAGGGAATAAGCATGATTCTATTATAAAATTGAATCAAATATCTTGCAATGCTTTACAAAGGAGGGAAATATCTATGTCACTGTGGAACTAATGGGGGAACTGGATGCCTAAAGGAAGACCTGTGGCAGTGATGGAAAGGGTTATTCTGCCATGAGCAATGCTGGAATATTTATACAGCACAGGAGAACTTACTGTTAGGATAATTTCCTCAAATGAACTTGTTACAGGCAACATATTACCATTGCTTTAATCTGATTCTATATTCATTAAGTAAACAATCCATAGTCTAACTTTTCAGATTTCACCCCACAACTCAAATAATTAACAAATTTTAAGTTGCACAAGCACTTGTGTCACCTCTGCATGTTGCAGTGGGCCTATGCTCCGCTCTTCCATTGCACATTGTTCTAAATAGTTTTTGTTTCCAGGTGTCACTCCCTGTTTTGTACAAGTTGTACAGGCAGTGAGGATCAGAGTTACTTGAGTGGTTGCCTTAAAGACTGTTTCTGTCTTCACAAGTTCCATACCTGAAAAGTAGATATGGAGCTCTTGCAATGAAATCCAGATTGAGCAGGCCAAGGGAGTTTGGGGTGTGCACTCTCCTGTCTCCTGGCTGTTCAGTGACCCTGCTTTCTTGTGGCCAGAACTCGTTACAGCATTCCCAATCAGCTACAGGGAATGCTGGAACGTCTGCCATCAGAGTATGAACCTCATTTTACAAAGAAAGCTCTTCAAATAAACTGGTGGAGGAGATGCATAAGCTTTCTCTTTTACAAGATCACTGTTTTTGGGTGCTGTTGATCATGATTATGTTCTTTCAGAGCCTGCATTTTCTCACTCCTTAAGAACTTTCTGCCAGCTTTACTAGCCAAATGGCTAAGGTGTTTGCCAAATATTTCCAAGCTCAACCAAGTAGCAAAGTATATTTCAGGCTAAGGAGTTTTATTTTTTGTGCACACTTCTAATAATTTCCTGTTATTTTTCTCCTTGAGCTTTTATCCAGCAAAGTAGGAAAGTACAGGGGAAGACACTCTGCCTTCTCACTGTGCGAAGATTTCATTTCCAAGTAAAATTGGTCTCTGGTAAGGTGTCAAGTATGAACTAAGCAAACATCATCTCCTTTGAGAGCCAATCATGCAACCAGATCTAGCAATATAGGGGTACTTTTTATGCTGAAAAAGAGAAAGGACATGTTTTAGAACATAATATTTACTGAACTGAAAACAAACTGTGTTTCTTGGCAAAAGCAAACTACTAATATTTTTAGGAAAAATATTTAATTTTTAAGCTGTTACACTGAAACTTTGTTATATTTTCATTTAAAATATGACTTTTAACTATTTTAACTGTGTAATAGTTTCAAATATATTTATGGATTTACAATTATGGTAGATATTTAAAAGAAAAAACATTTTATACTGCCTGACTGAAGTCACTTTCATTTTAGCATGAACTTCTTTCAGTTTATATGGAATAACTTTGAAGAAAAATAAAAATTGAGGAAATTGGAATGTTGCATTTTAACTCATCACAAGAGCCTTTGTTCTTTCAATTTGCAGTCCTTTACTGCATCAGAGCTGCCTCCTCAGGAATTTTTTAAATACTGCAGTATTTGGGAAGCCTTTACTCTTGACTACAAAAAAAAGCCCAACAAAAGCCTATAGCTTATTTCTAACAAAAACATAGAAAATACGTTAAAATAAAGAGATGACAAGAGGCATGAGGGCAGACAGAAAAACTGTGGATCAGGAGATTCAAAAAGAAAAAAAAACAAAAAAGTGAGCTAAAAAAGATGAGACTGAGAATTGGGATACTTTACCAATGGAGAGAAAGACAAGCAAAAATAGGAAAGACAATATGAAGGCGACAAGTCAGTGACTGTTGCTCATAATTACAGTGGATTTTCATACTAGCCTGAAAGAACAAAAATCTGGTGCAAAGATTATGGAGACAAATAGCTGATGTATTATATTCTTAAAATAATAGGTATCCTGCACTGGGTACACATAATACAGTTGAATATCTCAAGATACAAAGGAATAGTTATAGAGGAATGGAAGAAATTAAGAGAAAATTGGGTATTTTAACATTTTTTTGGGGGGGAGCATATTTTAATCCTCTCATTTAACAACAAAATATTTGTTCTTAGTCACTACAGACTTATCAGTGATTTGAAAGTCCCAGTAGTATATATTTTTTAAACTGCTCATCTGTTGGATTCCTCTCCCAGGCAGGTGTGAGGCAGTGAAGCATAGAAATCAGCCTTCTTCTTCACCTTCTGGGCCTCTTGTTCTGTGTCTTCAAGTATTTTAAAGGGATTTCTGTTCCTGCTAGTCACATGGTTCATTTCCCAAACCATTCAATGCACTTCAAAGGTGAATGCATAAATCACCAAAGAGATTTTTGTGGGAACTGCAATTCCATATATGAGGTGCACTGGTGATGCCAGCTGGCTGTCCAGCTCTACTGCACTGCATACCATTTGCAGGATTTCTGGACAGCTCATGTTTACTAAAGAGCCCATTGCCAGAGGTTTTCTTCAGCTACCATTTCCACTCCCCCATCATATGAATTTGTAACAGCAGAGGTGAGTGTTTTAGGGGTGAAAATTATGCTTTGAAATAAATGTATAATAATTTTTAGTTGGATAATGAAAAATATTACCTTTCACAGTCTCATAATGTCACAAAAGAAAACGCTGATGATGGTTCTTTTTCTAGATTTATCCTCTGAGGTTTTTCCCTTACTCTGGAATTTACATTTCTCTTTTTCTGTGACTGTCATGGGCAGGCCCTTGTTTCTGCCTTCAAAAATCTTTTGCATAGTTTTCTGGAATGGCACTGGTCTGTGCTTCTGTCAGAGCTCTGCATAATTCACAATCCTCGCATCCACCTCCTGAACAGTAGTGGAAAATATTCTGAAGATTAGGGCTTTATCTACCCAAGCTCAAGTCACTGTTAAATTAGGAATTTTCACATGGTTCCTTGAAATTGATTTAAAAATGGATTTTCAAAAATATTTATATGTGGAATCCCTATCATGCACATTGTAATATTTTAAAAAGTCCCCAGGCACTTTAGGTTTTAAACACTCTATAAGAATTTAGGCTTTGGAAATCTTATTTGGCAGATGTTTTTTTATGGATATCTTACTATCTGGGGTGCTTCTGGGCATTTATTAGGAGCATTTGCCTGATCATATGAAAATCTGGGTCTTGCTAGCACAATTGAAGAAATGAGCACATCAAGAGTATTTGCAGTCACTTCTGCTGACTATCAGATCCTCAGTGTGGTGACACAGTAACAGTGTCATTGTACCCCATTTAAACTCTCTGATTGCTGAGCTTCTGGAGGACGCAGTTGTGGCAAAGTGCAGTGTCCCTTATTAAACCTTCCTCACTACTTGTGTTCTCTTCTATTTCCAGAAAATAACTGTAAATTATTTGCAATTTTTTTTTTGAAAACCCAAATATTAATTAGGAAACACTCTTTTAGACAGATATGAACTTCCAGATATCAAAGGCAGACATTAATTGGTCATTTGCCAACATGTGAGTGTATCAATTACTTCATGTGTATTTAATTACATCATTACTTCAGCCTTTGCATTTTAAAGATTCAAGCCCATATGGATTTTAATTTTTTGATGAAAAAAGATGTGAGACATGTTTAAATGTGCTATGTTTCACTCTGATATAAATATGAAATCAGATTTATTGGAGCATTATTTTCTGATCTTAACAAGATGAGCCTCAAAGCAAGATCTCTTAGGTGCTGAAGCATAAGTTACTCTTTCCTAGTATTTGTTGCAGTGAAACCACTGCAAGAGCTGGCAAAACCTTCATTAGTTGATACCATTATATAAATCACCGTCTGTTTCATTAGGCTCAACTGGTGTAGCAAAATGTTTCCTGGACATCGCTGTGGAATTGTAAAGCTATATACCATAAAAAGCAAATAAAAATTTTGTTATTGGATCACTAAGATTTAAGAAAATTTCACTTCAGGCAGTCACTCTGTGTTAGAAAAACCCTCCAGTCCCTCTCCCTCCTGCAGCTGCTGTGGTCCTGGCTCGGTGTGAGTGGGACCTGCCGGGTGCTTCCACTTTGGGGGAGACACAGACAGTCCTGTGGGTGCCTGTGAGCTTGCAGGAAAGAGAAGGGAGAGATTTCTAACATAAATAGGATTTCTCTGAGAGAAGGATGAGGGAGACTGGCTTCCAGGTGAACAGGCAGTTTATTTCAGCTGCTGCCCCCAAAAAGCGCCGAGCTCAGGGTGGGACAACATTCTTAAAACCTTGGTCCTGGGCGTGGAAAACACAGGACTGTCCAATCAAATACAGAGGAGTCCGAGAGTGACAGCGCGGCAGCAACCAACAGCTTTTGGGCTTTCATGCATATTCATCTCTGCATTAAAACCTTCCCGCTCTTCCAGAGAGACAAAGCCCATGCTGCCACCCCCCCCGGGCAGCCACAACTCTGGGCTGAAGAGATCCAGTTAATTCTTTGGGCTTTTTAGAAGATATTTTGATTCCTCTCATGTTTCAGCTTCTCTCTTAATATTAAAACAGTTATTTTTAAAATAATATTATCTTTAAATTTAGAAGAAAGGAAGTAAACTCATGAGTTGTCCTAGTTTATTTTCTTTTACACAGCTATTTTGTAATATTGCTACTAAAAGCAAGGTTAAAAGCAATCCTGGCAATCATTTCCTGGGATAAAGAAAAACCTTACTCTGACCAGAAGAAAACTTTCTCCATTTACTAGGAACTTAAATCTCTGGACAAAAATACTGCTCTGAGGAGTAATTTTTTTCCTATTCACATCAAAATCCCGTCTTGAGAGCTATAGAGGAGTACTAATATTATACTGAAGAAAAACATCTTTCACCTTTGTCTGCAAATCATTCTGTCTGAGCAGATTCCTTTAAGCATAGTACCCTTTCCTATTTCTCTGGAGTTAAAACCAACTAATTCTATGCAGAAGACTCACAGAGAAAAGGATATATTCAGTAACTTTAAAATGCCTCTTTCAATACACCTAAAACATCAATCTACTGAAAAGCCTGTTAGTTCTGCCCAGTAAAAATGACATTTGTGTGGGATCGTGTCTCCATCTGTTGTGGAGCTCTGTTAGTAGTGATAGGATAAATAATGTAAGATGTACTGATACCCTAACTACTGAGAAATAAAACAGGTCAGTAGTTTTAATCTAAATATATACACACACACCTTCTCTGCAGAAACACAAAATGCTTTGCATAAACATGATTTGAAACACAGACATGCCTTAACAAATCCCAGTTTATTAAAATGCTTACAATTTATATTCTTTTGTTAAAAATAGCTATTGACCTACCAAATTATTTAGTATTCAGATAAGCTCATCCTTTGGGAAGCAGATGACACCCTCTCTCATCTAAAAAGCCACTTTCTGCAAAACACATATGACTTGACCAAATAGAGAGTAGCATATATTGTGTATAAGACAAGTGGATGCTGACTTCAGATTTTCCTGACTCCTGACACTGATTGCCTTGTTTTCTCTTTTCCCACAGAACTGGTACTGTTCACTCCTAGGCTTTTTCAGTGCTCCTTCTGTAAGTGTCCCGTAAGTAGCCATGGATATCTTTATTTTCACAGTGCCACAGTTAATGGGCCAATCCCGTCCTGTAACTCAGTTTTTAAAGAAGTTTTTACACACACACACACACACACACACACACACACACTCACTCACATTTAGTGTCTTTGCATTTCTGCTGTTTCAAGTCCATAGTCATGTATCTACTCCACAGTTTAGCTCCTCGGTTATACAGCTGTACTATGTTCTCATATTTTTCTTTCAATATGAGTTGAAATAGAGAAGTTCTGGTTTCACTGATGCATTGTTGACATGCTCTTCCATACAGTCCATTTTCTGGATATTTCATATCTGATTTTCTTTCATATGTTGACACTAAAAAGAGATATGAAACACCACATAGTGAAGGCCAGCAGTGGTTCTACCATAGATTTCTTGACAGTCCATGACATTGCTGCAAGATTCAGATAACACCTTACACAGCTTGATGGGTTCTTTTATGCCTAGAAAAATGTCTTAATCTCTTGTATTTGTGTCAGGTCATACAGAATAATTTATTTCACTTGAGTCTTTCCTGCAAGCTCTGTGATTTGTTAAGCCAAATTAGCATCCTTCACAATTGTACAGAACTACTCACATTAGCTGCTTGTTGTAGCTTTGATCTGTTTAATAGAAGAATTGAAGAATTTGGAAGTGATTCTTTAACTACTAATACTACCTGTATTATTGTTAGTAATAATAATTATTGTTCTGCTTGAAATTTGAACTGCATGGCTTAGGAAATTTTCACTAGTTTGCTTAGAGAGCTACATGAGTATAGCTGTCAATCACCTGTGAGCCTTTTCTCATTGCACCATTCACAAAATGTCAGCAAATATAAAGGCAGTTAACAGGGAAGTATTTCCACAGAACTGAAATATTCTCTGGAAATAAATATCAACTGAGAAATCTGTGAGAATTTGTTAGTCTTAAATGTCTCAGAAACAAATTTACCTTAAAGAAGAATGATCTTACGTTTTCAGAAACAGTAAAGGAATAGATTTATTGGGGTTTTTCTGAGATATTGATAGTATGAAAAATATATTAATCAAATTTGATTGTTGGTTGAATTACTCGAATCTGCTAGGGACAATATTGTCTAATAATAGAAGCTAAGAATTACAAGGTAGGAATAAAGGATCTGTAGCTTGTATGTGTATAGGAATTTGCCATAGGAAAAATGGCACAGATATTTAAGCATCACTCTGCAAGAGTTTTCCAAAGCTAACAACAAGAGCACAAAACCCCATTAAATTACAGTGTATTCAGTACAATTTTTTACTAAGCTGAAATCATTGTGACACTGAAGTAAATTTATAGCTGATGGTTAATGATGGTGACTTTATCCCTTCTTGGAATAAAGACCTGCTTTTCCACTCATACTTTTAACATTTCTTATTAATAGCTAAGGAATCATTTGTATGCTGCAGAATGTTCTATTCCTACCTATACAGACTGAACACTACCATCAAGTTACTTAAATACTGGCAAACTTAAAGCTTGAATTAAGTCCAAATTTTTTGATAACAGGAATTTTTTTATGAAAAAAGCACAAAGTACAGAAAACCCATAATGGTGATGTGCACAAACACATATGAATATGTATAGAAATGCAGGAAAATATTAATTAAAAATACTGAATTCACAACCTCAGTCACTCAGATACTCTTTTTCTTAATATACAGAAAAATTTATTTCTTAACTTGCATCTTTAACTTCCCCAGTTGTTCATGATGTAGAGGAAATATTTTCGCTTGTGAAAAAGCCACATTTAATTTCCACTTAGGCTTGGAGGCCAGTCAGCAGTTTGACTGTTGTTCCTCCAGCAGAGGCGATAGCACAAGTTCCCTTACAAAGAGCTCATATTAGGACTTAATGGTTTTCATCCCTGCAGAACATGCAGTCCTGCACAAGGTTTGTTCTTTGGCAAAACAATCTTTTTTCCAGTGACTGCAGACCTAGGATCATATTTAGGTTCAGTACTCTAAATAGAGTTTATTGTTTTTACTTCCATTCTCTGAAGCCTTGCAGAAACTATTTCTGCTGCCTTTTGGTGACAGAGCTTTTCTTCTTCCATCTCTTCAACCTAGTGCAACCTTTTAGTGAATCTCCACCTGAGCAACCTTCCAATTAATTTTAAATTTCTCCTGAAAGAAAAAGATCAGTTTCTGTTTCAATTAAGATTTCTTCTTAATTTTTTGCTGCTTTTCCTGGTGGAGTGGATTCAGGAGCTGCAAGATATGCATGGCAACCTGACTGCTTTTGAGACAAGTTAGCAATCGTGCCTTTATTCCTTCCCATGCTTATGTTGTGCAAAACTGCAACAGAAAAAAACCTTACCTGCTACAAGCTGACCATCCAAACCCAAAATCCTTTTTATTAGTTGTCATTTTTATCCTTAAATAACCTTTAAGTAACAGGATAGTACCCTAAAGAGTCAGCTGGAGCCAGGACTAAATAAATAGTAATTAGGTTTCCATGACACTTACATGCAAGATTAAAAGTAGTGCCTACCAGTGATGGGAAAAGCAAAACGTGCTTGATACCTGGGGTTATCTAAGGCTATGATAACAATAAAGTGCAAAAAAAATTGTATTTGTCATATTTCCTCAGATGCAATCAAGTAGCTGTGCTGGGTAAACTGCATTAGGGTTTGTCTTTTGTTCCATGTAAAACCTGTGAAAATTATAGTTTTCATTTTTCACAAGCTTACACATAAAACCTTCCAACAAACTTTAATGATTGCAAAGCTTCTGTCTGCTTTGCACAGACAAGAGAGTATAGAAACTCAACATAAAGCATGAATAGCTGAATTTTCTCTCCTATAGTCAAAATATTTTCTACTGCCTACATTAAATAACACTTTTCAGTACATCTCCTTGAAATGCTTTCTGTGCCAGGAAGATTTCCATAAAAATGAAAACAGGCTTGTAATATTTGCTTAGGAAAAAACCCTCTCTTATCAAATAATGATACTGGTAGGAAATGTTCAAAGTTGTTGAGTGTGTTCTGCTGACTCATATCACACCATTGCAAGCAACTTTTTACATGAGGCAGGATATGACACAGAAAGTGAGAATAAGATTTTTAGGAATTCTCTCTCCTCTAGCTTTTTTAAAACTGAAACTGTCTCAGCTGATTGTTTATTCTTCCATCTTAACTAAAATTATGGATTGGAGAAAGACAAATACCCGTATATTTATTGTTGCTATCCATATTAAAACCGTTTTGCAATTGGCTGCAGTGAAGTTTTTCTCCCTTTTACAAGAGAGAACCTAAAGAAGTACATTAATCCCAACCTTAATATCAGAGGAATCATTTGAGATGTTTAATAAAGACACTCATTGCTATGGTTTTGCTGTCTTTTGCAGATAACTTGCAACTTTTTCTTTAACCTAATCAACTCTCATGAGTTGTTTGAATGGCTGTAACGTGCATTTGTAGCAGAATGATGCTTTTTACCTTTTGCTCTCCTTCCTGATCAAATATACAGAGAAAACACTTCTGTTAATAACCTACTTCTCAAACTTTGAGCTTCATTCCACAAAACTCCATAAACAAAGGAAGGCTCTTGTATTTCTGATGATGTTCAAATAAACAGCAACTAAAAAAAGATCAATTGGAAAACTGAATTACCAAGTTTTAAACATATTAGAAGATCTTTCAGTTATATTTTATGTCAGTTAAAGGAGCTGATTCTTGTATAATTCTTACCCTTTTTGAAATGCAAAACTATTATTCTGAGATGCTGAGGCCAGACCACCTGAAGGAGAACCAAAGACCAAAAATGAATTTAAAAAACAGCTGAAGGCTTGGGTTCAAACCTTACCAGCTTACAAAGGAAGAGAAAATATAAATAGAGCCAATGAACTAGAGCAGTGCCACCAGGATTTTGTTTGAAACTAGGGGTTATCAGTCACCCTGTTTAAGCCCAGCTCACTCACTCACTCAGTTAATGCAGGGTAACCAAGTACAGAGATGGGTTTTCAGGCAGTATTTCTCATCAGAAACACATTAACTCAGTTTGTCTTAAATGTCTGTGTTAATGTAAAGTGTTGGTGGCCAGGCAGTTCAGCACACGTCTCAGAAAATGCAAGCTCTGCATTCAAAGCAAGTTTGTTTCACTCCTGCAAGGAAATGCATGCTGGCTGTTACATGTATAAATTGAGCAGAATTTGACCTTTAACATGACACTGTGTTAAAAGAAGTCCCACTAGATGTAAAGACAACGGAGAATTTCTGGAATCTTAAGGCACAAATTTTTCTGTTTAATTTTCATAAGATTGGGCAGATCCTCAAAATGACATCTATTAGGAATGTTAACTTTCTAATCATACATTGTACAGCAGTGCTATGAAGAAACAGAGATGTTGCCAAGAACTTCAGGCTAAATTATTTTGGATACTAACTCACCAGGAGGCTTCTGTTCTGAAATGCTCCACAGAGTTGGCAGGACAACCAAATAAAATAAATCAATAAACTCTTAGAGCTGGTTTTAATTGAAAACTATTAACTTTTCAAAAAAAATATAGGGACATGAGGAATCTGAAAATAATGTAGTAGAAAAAAATGCATAAACAAATCAATGTAATAAAAAATACTGAAAGAAAATCAAAACAACTCAGCTTAATTCTGGCAAAATATCAAAATGACAAGAATAAAATTTAAAAAGTCCTGACAACTGTAAAGAATGTGAATGCATAAAGTATGAGGAAATATGGGACACTAACAAAGGTTTATTTTAAAAACCTTGAATGTTATCAACGTTGTATGAACATATTTTATGAATATTTCTACAAATGCTTATATTTGCTTTAGAAATTAAAAGAAAAGCAAGCTGAGTTGTCATGGTTACTGCCCCACAGATACAGCACATTAACAGTGGTGCTAGCGTCCCTTTTTGTTTTTTTTTTTCTTTAATCATTACAACAGATAAGACATGAGAGTAATACTATTTTTAATATTCAGTTTTCTGTCTGACAATATGCTTTGAGCTCTTGCTATCCTAAGAAATTAATGGCAGGGAGTTGTTGGGGTTTGTATTCGAATGTTCTGTATAACGGATTTTCCCAACTCCCCCATGTTCCCTTAGTTATGGTTCCTTCTGGGTTTGCCCCCCTGTTGATCACATCCTTCCTCCTCCCACTGGCACTCACCCCTCCCTGCTCTCTCCCTCCTCGTGTTGCTCACCCTGTCTGTCACCCTGAAGCCCAGCCCTGACTTCCAGAAGCATCCTCTGAGGGCTATGGCTGATTGGGCCTGTCCCCTGGGCCCCTCCCCAAAACCCCTGTTAGTGGTCCCTTGTTACTGTCAGTTATGTCATTGTATGTTTTCATTGGTTGTTAATGTCAACATTTAAGCCAATGTCAGGAGCTCCTTGGGGCTCCTGAGGGCTGACAACTGCAGGTTAAACCATCTGTATAGCCCCCCTCCGGAGTCCCTCCTTATTGACACAGCTACTGTAGCAAAAGAGACTTCTCAGGGCCTGGCGAAGGTCTCCGGACCTGCACTGATAAAGCAGCAGCTGCAAGCAGCTAGCCGGGACCTTGGGAGCTCGGACTGTTACAGGGAGTCAACATTCTGTGTTAGAAAAGTCCTCCCGTCCCTCTCCCTCCTGCGGCTGGGGTAGTCCCGGCTAGAGTGTGTGTGTGTCCAGCCAGCTTCTTCCTCTCGGGGAATGGCCGGCAGTCCCGTCCGTGCATGCATGCTTGCAGGAAGGAGGGAAGGGGGAGATTTCTAACATGAGTAGGGTTTCTCTGAGGAAAGGATAAAGGGACACTGACTTCCAGAGAACAGACAGCTTTATTTGGCTGCTGCCTCCAAAAGCAAGGAGGCCAGCTGGGGAAGCATTGTTATAACCTTGGTCCTGGGTGTGGCTACCACAGGACTGTCCAATCAGGTACAGAGGGGTCGGGGAGTGACAGCATTACAGCAACCAATAGCTTTTGGCATCCCTGCATATTCATGTCTTCATTAGACTTTCCCGCTCTCTCAGAACAAAGAGGTGTCACCCATGCTGTCACCACTCTGGGCAGCCACAATTCTGATCTACTCATATTAGTGCATTCAGATATGTAACTTATTCTTGGTGTCCATTCTGTACACAATGGAACAGGGGCAGTATCCTCCTCTTCACCTGATAATAAAATTTTGTCTTTAATGGCATAGGCATAATCTCTTTACAATCTTTCCAACAGATGTATTTTTAAGAATATTTGAATTTCTGCAAATCCCTTGTCAACATTTTTTCCTTCTATTCAAAGTAAAAAGTACTCATCAATTTTTCCAAAGCCAGCTCTGTTTTGGAGGGGGAAGAGGATTTTCATGTCTCACAGACTACATCTGTAACCAGATGCAAGGAATTTTATGCAAGATGGGGGAGAACTAATGAGATATTTCATCATCTAATAATGAGGGGGCTCCTCAGTAGGATAAACACTCAGAGGAATTTAAAGCACATTTCAAATAGAAATAATTTTTTTTTTTATTTCTGCCTCCCACTTATTTTATGGTAATAATAGTAATTAAGATTTTTAAAACCCACTGTTTCTTAGAACACCTTGTTGATCCCAGATAAGGTCATGAGCAGTTCATTTGTGTGGCCTCTTGGCACACCCCTGGTGAATTTCTAACCTCAGAGCCCAGCTGAGTCCTTGCCTCCTAAGCTTAGACTTGTTTTAATTAAATGGCCACTTCATCAGATTTTATAGTATCTGCATGAAGAGAAAATGGCATCTTTCAGCACCACACTATCACTAGCAGTACAAATAACTACTTAATTATTCTTACTGTCTTAGAGGATGTATCACTTCTGAGAGAGGTAATTGTTAAAAAGTTTACAAGTCTTTAGTTTATACATTTAAGAATTTTCCGCTAGGAATCGTTTTAAAATTGTACTTAACATGAATAAGGATAAGTGCAAGCCTTTATTTAAATATCCAGATTGGGCAACTAAATGTAAAATTCATAGATGAGAAAATATCTTTAGATAAACCTGGACACTATAAACTAGAGTTATTCTTTCACCTCTATTAACTTGCTTTCTGAGGAGGTGGTAGTCAAGGACTCACACAGTGATAGTCCTTCTACTCAAAGAAATAGATTTTCTCTTCTGGTCAGTCTTCTCTTCAGCACCTGACAGGGCTCCTACCCAGGTGCTTTCACTCCAGAGCCATCCAATCCTCTTTTAATGGGAATGAGAGATTTTCAATTCCATAGGTATTTGTTACAGTGAAAGTTCTCCCTTCTATTGTTAGATTTTCCTTCTCACTAGAATGAAAGACTTGGTATCCTTCATTGAGAAATGCTGAACTTCACACAAGGTATCAATCTGTACATTAAAAGGTACTTAATATAAACTCTCAGCCATATGAATTATATGCAGATTACCAGGAATACTTGGTTGGTACAGACACTGTGGCAATCAGCCACGCTGAAATGATTCATCCCCAGCCAATTCCTCTCGGCTTATTATGACAGCAAGCAGTTGTATTTCTCCAGACAGAAGTGTTTTTCTGCAACTCGCAGACTATTTGCATCAGAAGCAGTCTCTATACTCCCACTACTTCAAGCATGTCTAACAGAGGACCCCAGGAATTAGATGCCAGCTGGCTGGATGCCATATTTAAATTAAGCAAAATTTAATGGAACTTTAGCAGGAAGCTCTGTTCTGGGGCCAGCTGGTTGTTGCAACTACAAAATCTCTGACTTTAAAGCAAGTATTGTTTAAAAATAAGTATTTACAGCCCCCCCATTATCAGTCCCATTAACTTGTGGTGGGAAACGCTGTCCTTGACAGAATCCGCCAAATCAGGTTGTAAAACAGACTGTGCAGCTTGGATTCATGATGTATTGATGGTGTATCTAATTCCAACTGTTATTTGTAATTAAAGCTTAATTGCCAGCAATCATAAACATTTGAACAATTCCTTTTATGACATGAAAAATATTATTTAGATGAGAACTCTGAAACCTGAGCTTCCTTATTCTCTCTCTTTCCTTCCTCCCCACCCATGAGTTTGAGTAGGGATATTTAATCAACTAAATTGCAATTTAATTTCCCAATGTGAACTATTCATTTAAGTGTTGAACAGAATTTTTCTCTATGTGTCTCCAATTCCACAATTTCATTTATTTTTTTGTGTCTGATGGGGAAAAACCCCAAACCCAACCAAAACCAAAATACAACTCCCCCCATACAATTCCTTCTTTTTCCATCTTCCAAACACTTCAATCACCCTCTAAGATCATAAAAATAGTAAATTACAATTTTAAATTTACATAAGAAAGAATTTGTCTTGTGTTGATCTTGAAATGCTGAATCCTGTATTACAAACAAAGTCAACTTATATATTTGATTTAAATTAGTTACTTCTATGAAACAAAATAATTTTTACTTTTATCAGTAAAAGTTCACATGTAAAGCTTTTGAGGAATACAAATCAATTTATAAATCTAGAGCACTCTCATACAAGATGAACTAAATTACTATACAGATGCAGTTCCTTTTAAAAGAGAATAGCTTCACTTCAAGAACCAATAGAGCAGATGACAATAAATGTAATGTCCCTATTCCAAGAAATGGAACATTTCACACAATTAGCTGCTGTACTCAACATTGTTAGCTGTGGCACATGAGAATTGCTACCCAAAATGCTAAAGTAAAGGGCAATAGAGATGGTTATTCTTCTCCTTTCAGTAATTTTAACATTTTGAAATGTTCTGCAAAAGTGGAATTAAAAAGTAAAAATAAAATCTAAAAATGCTTATGACATGAGACAGAAAAATATAATGAAAAAATATAATGTTAATGTTTTTACAAATTTCAAAATATTAAGTACAAGATGAATGTGAAAAGATATTACACATTGAACAGCCTAAATGAGTTTTTGCACCCTTTTACAGTTTCACTACTATTTGGAAAGGATTTTGACTATGAAAACCTGTCTTTTCAGACTGAGAAAATAATTCCTCTGATTATGGCATACATATGAGACACCCAACCTGAAAACTTGTAATGCATTCTTTATTCATCATAAGTAGTCCAATGACACTGAACAATAAAATCACCACTTTTGGCTTCTTGTACATCAAAGTGATTTTTGGGTGGTTTTTTTTGTATATTTGGTTGGTTTTTTAACTAAGCACTATATTTGGGGAAAAAAACCCAAAAACTACAAACTGATTTGTTGCTACATCATGGAAATAAATATATTTAGCAGGAATTCCAGATCCACTATATTTCTTACCCAGTGTTGCATTCCCTACTGGAGCAGGTGGGTAATCAACAGAGGCACTACCTGCATTGCCCTGAGGGATTCAGCTGAAATGTGTTGTCCACAGGTAAAGACTGTTTGGGGATGAGCAGGTTCCTACTTGAGGGTCCTCAGCTAATAAACAAATTTTGGTACTTTGGGTAAATCCATGGGCCTATAGAGTGGGGTTCTTTTAATGCAGGTTATCCTAAAGCATTAGTGTCAGTGTTCCATGAGTGTCTGTCTAAAGTTAGAGAAGTCCCAAAAATGTTAGCAAATATTTTTCTTCAGACCAACACTTTGATTGCTCTTAGATGTTTTTGTTTGTAGGTATTAAATCACAGATGCAGGCTTCTCCTCCCATCTTGTTTGGAGTCTGTGAAAAATACCCAAACAATACCTAGATAATTCTCTACTGTAATACCTTTATCCTAGCAAGCATCATTTCTGTATTTCTTCTATATTTATTTTTTTCCATAGTAAATTTCTAGCATATAAATATACTAAATAAAGTAGCACAGGATATTTTTTAAGACTGTAAAGCATCATAGTCTCAAAAAAAAAAAAAAAGAAAAGGATTTTAATGTGATTTTTAATAAGTTAATTTAACTTTTAATTCAAGCTTAAGGTAAAATTAGTATTTTTTTAAGTAAAAGGAGTATCTTGGTGGCTGAACATGTAATAGCTTAGGACTTATCTTCCATCCATTTTAATTTTGTTCTGTCTGTTGTTTAAATTTCTACATTAATTTTCAGGTGCTGTGCTGTTGGGTTTTTTCCTCCTCCCCAGAGCAGGATGGAATGTTAGAATTCAGGAAACTGCTGTTTCTTTCTGTTTTAGGGATGAATGGTGGCAAGTTTCCTGAAAGGGAATGTGGAGGTGCTGGTTCTTACCCATGGAGGAAAACAGATGCAGTGGTTTAACCCTTGCTGTGCCTTAGCTGGCTGCTCTGCCCGCTGTGCAGATCCCCACTGCCTCTGTTCAAGCTCTCAGGGGCAAACACCTGCCTGAGCCACTGTAGCTGCATTTTCCCAGCCAGAGCTCCCTTGGGAAGTTATCTTCACAGCAACAGGAACTCTGTCACATCTTGAAAGCTATTGCTGGGAGATTTTCTAGGTGTTATCTGTCAGTGGAGCTTTATCTGATGCTGGGTTTTGAATAGAACATATGCATTGCCTCAGTCTAGCAGTCTAAACAGCAGCCTATGGAGCAAGAGGTCTGAATTATCTCTAAAAATAGAAGAGCTGCTGTGTTGAGCTCTGTAAATATTTTCAATTAATTTCATTATTTACAGGAAATGAAGTGTTGATTTATTATTCACAGTGGGTATTGTATTTTTCCTGCTGATGAAACAGGACTGTCAAATTATTTTGAACCCAGTTGATGAAAACGCAGTATAGATATGCTTATCATGAGAATAGAGAGAAAAAAGGTCTCCATCCCTCTGAAAAGATTATTATTGCAACAATAATGAAGTAGAACCTATATGATTTTGCTTTTTTGCAGTAAACACATTCCCCAAGTATTTCATAATGCAGCTTACATCTTAAATGGGAGGAAACTTTTACCACTAACTTGACAAAACATACAATAAAACACATTTTCTGAATTATGCTAATGTGTCAATGGAAAACTGAACCTGAGCCAGCAGTGCCCTGGCAGCCAGGAGGGCCCAGCGTGTCCTGGGGGCATCAGGCCCAGCACGGCCACCGGGCAAGGGAGGGGATTGTCCCCTCTGCTCTGGGCTGGGGCAGCCTCACCTCCAGTGCTGGGGGCAGTTCTGGTGCCACAACATAGAGAAGATACACGAAGATGGTGAAGGGCCTTGAGGTGAAGCCATGTGAGGAGAAGCTGAGGGCACTTGGTCTGTTCAGCCTGGAGGAGACTGAGGGGAGGCCTCACTGCAGTTACAGCTCCCTGTGAGGGGAAGAGGAAGGGTGAGTGCAGATCTCTTCACTCTTGTGACCAGTGACAGGAGTTGAAGAGATGGCATCAAGCTGAACCAAGGGAGGTTTAATTTAGATGTCAGGAAAAGGTTTTTCTCCCAAAGGGTGGTCGGGCACTGGAAATTGCCCCAGGATTTACAGGGAATGGTCACAGCACCAAGCCTCTCTGGGTTCCAGAAACATTTGGACAATGCTCTCAGGTGTGTTTCTTGGGGTGTCCTGCATAGGGGCCAGAAGTTGGATTTGATGATCTTTGTGGATCCCTTCCAATTCATTGTGATCTATGATTCTCAGATTCTATGATAGTGTGGTAGTGATACTACTCTGCAGAACATTGTTTTGATGCTCCTGTAAGAACTGCTTAATGTTTTTGCATTCCTCAGCACTGACAGGTGCATCTTTCTCACATAAAGATTGGCCACAGCTTTCTAGAATTCTGTCATAATCATGAGTGCTGATCTGGGGCACTAACCTCCAGGCTTGTTGCACAATGAACCATTTAGATAGAAACTGCAAATATTTTAAACTCGGAGTACACAGATAAACTGTCATTAGCTTGAAGTTTTCATTAGGATGGTGTTTAAATCCAGTTTTTTTTGTTTCAATGGACAGGTGTTTCTCCCTGTGTCACTGTGGACTTAGACTCCAGATAAACTGCAGTTCCTTAGATACCTTGGCCTGTGCTGAGATTTGCTAGCATCATTGGAAATAAAAATAAATTTAAATTCAGGTATTATTTGAAACAACTAGGTTATTTAACCTGCCAAATCCCCAAGACAAAACATATTTTGGATAATATACAACATGAATATATTGATGGATTTATGGCAAGTTAAATAGATATCTAAAACCAAAAAATATTATATACTATCTACAGTCACAATCTGGTCAGTACTATCTACTCCATCACTCCACTACTCAAATAGGGGAGCCTTCCAGAGTAAGATGAGCCAGAATGGCAGTCCTCATTCAGTTAGAACTGAATCCAAAATTCAGGAATCCTAGCCTAAAATCTGACTGACTTTCCTTTTCCTAATTGGAATATCTGAGAGCCATAGTTCCACTGCCATGGGAATCAACATTCTAACCATGCATCCTTTGGCTTGCATGGTTGCAAAGACCTGATGAACCTCTCCAAAGTTGTTACTGTTGTTATACTCACAGGAGAAAAAGATTCCAAAAGGGCGTAGTCTACTGGGGTTGACTAAACAAACTGATCTGCCTGTGTTTATAAATCTGCTGGCTAAGCACTGAGAGCAAAAGCTGTTCTCTTCTCAGTAACCCATACCATGGGGTAAAAAGGACAGCTACTTTGCCATATCCTCCTCATGGCTGCCATCCTGTGGTTTTAAGTGAAAATTGTTGGAGGTGTCAAAGTGCTGAGTCTCCAACTGAACTCTTCCATATAAGGGCTGAGCTCACAGGGGTGCAGCTTCCAGTGCACCAACTGCACATGAACCTCACTGGTGGCTCCCAGTGTGGATTGTCCTACCCAAATGATCCCTCTGATCCTAAGGAAAAGCTGAAAAATATGAACAGAGAAAACAAAAAATAACCTTCCAAAACTTCCAAACTCTTGCTGTCTTAAGCATCAATGTGCCTTTCAGCACAGGGAGGGTGACAGAGGATGTGGAGGCTGGAAGTGGAATCTGGGTTTTTTTAACTGAGCCTTATGTTTCATCACCTCTGAAAGTAATTTTCCAGATATGCAGAGTGGTTTCAGAGAATTTTTGTCAAGCACAAGAAAATATATTAATTTTCAGTCTTAACTTTTTTTTCTTTTTTCTTGGAAATTCCCTCTTCTGAGCATTCTGAAAGAGTTTGAGACATCAGAGTCATTTGAAGAGAACACAAACTACGCACCAGAACAGTACAAGCTTCAGCAATACTTTGGAAGAAACCTAATGTATCAAACATTGAGTCTCTTTAGCATATATAAATTATACTCAATTAAAACTATACGTAAAAAACTTTCAGTGTGATCAGCACAGCTGTGCCAATACCCAAATGACATGAATCAACTTAAACTGCAAAGCTTTCTCAATGAGAATTAACCAAAATATACCTGTATAATTTACTGTCTCTGTTTTGCTAAATGTTCCCAGGAAAATGCTGAAGCCAGGAAACTAAGCAGAAAAGCAATACTTTCTTTGTATCTCATGATTTACAATGTCTGTTTTAAAAGCAGACCTTTCGATTTGATGTACAAATAGTAAATGCACTCTGGGGATAGTTTCCAATGGATTTCTCAAGCTTATCCATCTACTTGAAACACTTAAAGGCAAATCACTTGACAAATACTTCCTCTCAAATACTACAAGGAAAACATTTTAAAAAGACATTACATCTTTTTACAGTCCAGGAACAAATTTAAGCATTTAGTCAACCCTTAAAGCAGCTATCTCATAAGCCCAAAAATAGCTCAGAAAAAAAAAAGAACCCAAACCATTCAAAACTAAATTAAACAAATCAAAATTCTTGCTTAAAGGCTCAAGATGCCATGAAATTAGTAACTGTCAGTACCAAGTTACAGTAAGTATTCTTAAATAATAGTAAAAGTAACTTGAAAAATCAGTGCATAGCTTAGGAGATGCAGAGAGAACTGTTCCAAGAAATGGCATGTGGTTTAACACAGCTGAAGAAATAATTCTCAAAATACATTAGAAAACTTGCAAGGACCAAATTGTCATAGTATGACAAACAAGACAAAGCAACTGATTAGATTTGTGGGCATGGAAAGACTTGAAAAATTGTATTAGAATTCAGCAAATATAGCTATTTACAGTGGTGCTATTTTCAGCTAACATCCTGCTAGTAAGGTGTATGTGTTGTGATTAAAAAAACAACAGCAAAAGGAAATCTGGAAAACTGGTGGTGTTTCAAGAAAAATTGGATAGAAGAAAGCATGCTTGAATGGACTGACTATCTCCTCTTTTCTTCTGCCAATAATCTTCATGCCAGTGAATAATAAAGGATGGCATGTAAAAGTTTGACTGCCAGCAGCTACTCACTCTAGGGTTTTCAGTTAAAAAAATTAGAAGAAAAAGAAGCATTAGACTATATAGACTATATAGTTATGGCTATACAGCAACTGTGAGAGAAGATGAATCTTTCAAATGAAGATGGAAATATCAAAAACAATGTATAAATATTTCAAGTCAAGAGAAGAATTTGTAAAAACAAAGGTTCTCGTACACATACCCCATGTTTAATATTCACCTTTTTCTTCTTTGTTTATCGACTTTCTTCTCTGTTTACTGACGTAAAATTGAATATTTTTAAAATTTATTCCAAAGCATCTTCCAGGTCTCTGAATGTTTATGCATTGCTTGAAAATGAGAATAGAAGTTCTCCAATGACTTCACTAGCAAGTATTTTGTTAGTTGATTATACCGAGATAAAACCAATTAGGAAGATGTATTTTATAAATATTAATGGCATCCAGAGACCACATTAACCCAAAACTGCAGAGAAACAGAAATTATATAGTCATCATCTTATCTGAGAGAAAACATTATCCATTACTTTTGTGAAAACCAAGAGAGGAAGAATTAATTCAATAAAATTATGATGAAATTGCAATGGTTAATTTCACAGCCAGGCACACAAAGGCTTGATTTACTTTCTTTTGTTTTTCAGTAGAGGATTATACCCCCTAGATTTAGAAGTTAGGAATTAAAATTGATTTCTTTTTCTGCTAATATTACTCTGAAAAAAGACATAATTTTGTACAATTATTTTAGACATTGTTTCTAAGACATAAAGATGGTATCCCTATGTATTCAGTTGTGCTCCCATGTTTAGAAAGCTGGCATCTTAAATACTCCATATTTTTCAGAGTATATGTTATATGCTTTGCAGAAAAGGAGGAAAAATGAAAGTTTACTTATCAATGTAGGAAGGACAAATGAATAAAACCCTTTTGAACTCATCTCTCTATAATTTGAATTAAAATAATTCTAAGAACATTACAGTCAGACACTCAAAGGCATTTAGGTGTCTAAAAATAGTTCTCTATAAGATTTTTCCAGAGACCTTAAGAAGGTTAGGAACTTAACTCCCACCTTAGAGCTTCTTAATGCCTTTGGCAGTGCTCATTTGCTGGAGAGAGTCCAGCACAGGCTCCCTTAGCACATTAATTTATTGGAGCACCTCCCATATGAGGAAGAGCTGGGAAAGCTGAGACTGCTCAGCCTGGAGAAGAGAAGGCTCAGGAGAATCTTAATGTGCATAAACACCTGCAGGGAGGGTGAAAAGAGGATGGGGCCAGGCTCCAAAGGTGCCCAGACGTAAACACAGGAGGATCCCTATGAACATCAGGAACCAATCTTTCAGTGGGAGCATGACTGAGCCCTGGCACAAGCTACACAGAGAATTTGTGAGGTCTCCCTTTTGGAGATGTTAAAAATTTATCCAGATGTGGTCCTGGACAATCAGCCCAAGAAGAGGGTTGGATTAGGTGGCCTCCAGATGTCCCTTCCAACTTCAACCTGTCAGAAAGGTGAAAAAGGAGCTTAAGGAAAAGTATAGCAGGCACAATGAACATTATACAAAAATATTTTCACATTTCCAAATACTTAATTATCCACAGCAGTATGCTGTCATGCATTTCAGGGAGAACAAGTGTACAAGATCACAAATGCAGCGTATCTTACTCTGCCTATGAAGAATGCATCATCATTCCTTGAATGAATTCAATATCCAAATAATCTATATAAGAAAAATAGAGCAATAAAAGAAAGTTAATGGTAAGATCATGTAAAAGCAATAATTTCTAAAGGAAGGTGAGATACTGTGTTACTTTCTAAAACCACAGGCATAAAAGCTGTGACTAAGAGAAGACTGTTAAGAAATTAAATGTCTCCTGTAGGCAATGACAGGGGTTTTTAATTTCTCCAGATGTCTGTGCAGGTGCTAATCAAAGCACCAGTACTAGAACAGAAGGGTTGTGTCCCTCTCAAGGGCAAATAGCTCACTTATATAACATTTCTTGTAGCTCCGTAGTTTTTGACTGTGGCCAAAAGATGCTCAGGGCTGGATACAAGAACAGGATCAGCATGACATAAAACTTCCCCAATGTATATAGGCTTTGCAGATCATAGAACTTCAATAGTAAAAATTGTATTATTAAATATTTTGATTAAAATATTGAAAACAACCTTACATGTGTTTTTCCTAATTTAGTTGTATAGACTGATATAATGTATAGAAAAAATCTGAAGTGTAACATCTTGTGGCAGAAGGTTTCATTATTTAATTATATATTTTTTTGCCCAAAAAGGTTGGCTTTTTTTTCTTAATCACTCTTGGGTTTTGTTCCTTTTCTTTGCTTGCTACTTAAATAGCTACTTAACATTAAGCACACACATAATCCTTTCATGAGAATGTAAATTAATTATATGCTTGAATATAAAGCTAAATTACAGTTTGAGTGTATAAAAATATTTTCCTTCTGTGGATTAACAAAAAGTTACAATAGTTACAGGCAACTAAAATTCTTGAGAATGGAAAAGTGCTGCCTATTTTTAATTTTGCTCAAATTGTTCTGTGAGAGATTAGATCACACTCCTGCTTTGCAGCTTATCTTTTTGTATTGCTGAGCTGTACAAACATTAATTGTGCAGTCATTTAGAATCAATTTCTTTCAGAAATTTAAGTTTAAAGATGTTGAACTGAAATGTAGAATCAATAGGGAGGATGTGCTGATTTTCAGAAGTTTCACTTCTCAAACTGAGTGTAACATAATTTCTCATCACACAGGACTGAACACGACCGGGTTACTCAGTGATTCACAGAAGTAGTGCCCCTGCTTCTCTCATCTCGCATTCTGGGTGAACTGAAAGAGGGAGAACAAAGAGCTGCTTGTAACCCAGGATTTCCTCTGATAGACTTGTTCTTGAGAGCAGCTCAGATCTAAGGTAGAGATCAGAAACAGACACCATCATCAGTACCTGTACCCCATTAACTTCAAATCACCTGGATCCAGGAGCAGCCTCACAAGCTGAAGGCAGAGTCATTCCCACTGTCCTCAGATCACAGGAACATGCACACACAGGGCAATGGGCTGGAAAGGTGCGCTAGGGGCTTCATGAATACTCATCCTTTTCTCCAAAAACAAACTCTATGTTTCAACTGCTCTTTCATATTCTTTTACTGGCAGCTGTGATAGGGCTTAATACTTTATATTTACACTAGTTTGCATTTCAATTCCTTGCTGCAAACTCAACTACCAAATTGCTGTCATTGGCCATTGAAATGAAGCACACAATAATACTCAGAAAACATGACAAAATCATAGTCAATGCATGTACTTTTTTGTTTATAGTATTTTGTAACCTCAAACTTTATTTTGCAGCAGAGCTTGCTAATTACTTCCAAGTTCTTTTTTGGTCCACTGCGGTTGCAGTAATGCATTGCTAAAGACATGCATTTCTGAAGGAGTTTTATTTTTGTCTCCCTTCACAATTCACTTGTAGGGGTAGACATCTGAGTATCAGTTAACAGGCAGTCTTTCATTTTCACATTTTAAATGATGTGTGGGATTTAATGTTTCTCATTGATGCTTTTTCTTATCTTTTTTTTTTCCCCCTGAAAGAATAGGAAAAAAAAAAGTAAAAATCATGATGGAGAGCAGGGAAGAATCAAATAAGAAGTTTATAGTTATAATGATCTGAGCAGGTACTAGGGACCACTGATGCTTGTTGCACAAGTATAGATGACTGAGGTAGAGCTTGGAAAAAGAATCTCAAATAGAAGCTTAACCAGATGCAGACCATAGAGAACAAGCAGTGTTTAAGAGGAGAGAAAACAGGTAGTTTAAGTGAAAGTGGAACAAAGGACTAATAATGAGCCATTGTGAGTCTAACTCATGCAAAATATACTGTTCAAAACAAAACTTCAGCTAATCAGGAAAATTTAATCAACTTGCTGAGCATGAATTCAAGCTCCACAATTCAAAAAGTTATTGAAGAAAAGCTGAGAGAGATAAGAAGGATTTATTAATTTTTTTTTTTTAATTGAGTCATCATGTGGGACCTCACCCTTTGTGCACATGACAACATATTTGGGACCAGTAGAAGACATAGCTCACTGATGCTAGAGAAGTATATTGTATGACTCAAGGGGTGGTAATTAAATTAATAGGAAATTCAAACTGGTAGAACAGTATGATTGATCTACTAAAATTCCATTAAATCACTATGCTATAGTTAAGGAAAACATCAGGTTTTGCTCTAAGCAGGACTGAGAAAAATTTAGTCTCTGTTTTATTAAATATTTATTCATGCAGATCCCATTCTTTACACCTGCATTATTACTCTCAGAAGACTTAAAAATATATAAACTGCTGTTTTTCCTCTTTAGCTGTACTCTACTATTTATCCATTTTTCTGCCTTCAACAGTCCTGTGCTTAACCATGTATGGCATTTTCATATCACAAATCAACAATATAATGACAGATAGATGGTCTGCTTGTTTGTCCAACTGATGCTGTATAATAGAGTAACACTTCAGATTTAGCTGCTGACCTGACCTCCACACTGATGCTACTGATGTGCTATGTAAAGCAGGAGCTAGAACATTAATAAGGCGTCTTAACTTTCAACAACTGTTTCTATTCACCACTGCTTTAAAGATAAAACTTGGGGTTTTGGCTTTGCACATTGGGGGGTTTTTTGGTTGTTTTTTTGTTGTTGTTGTTGTTGGGTTTTTGGGGGGTTTTTTGTTTGTTTGTGTTTTGTTTTTGTTGGGTTTTTTTATTGTTTTATGGGGGGGTTTGGGGGGGTTTTCCTTTGGTTTGTTTTCTGAGGATTTTTTTGGGGTTTTTTTTTGGTTGTTTGGGGTTTTGGGGGGTTTCGTTTGTTTGTTTGTTTTTTGGTTCTTTTTTTTTTCTGATCTAACTCCTTTTTGGGATTTTTGTTATTGCACTAAGAGTTGAGGCATGGAGGATTTCTACAGAAGCAGCCTTCATGATTCGGGTCCTACTTCTCACAATGAGGCTATGATTGCTCTTGGGGGGACCTGACTTTCCAGAAAAGAGAACACTACAGTGGGAACAGGAACCTATGCCAAAGGCAATATTGCTCACTCATACTACAATTGTAACTCTGAAAGCCCAAATAACTGTTCATACCTCTCCTTTTGTTGTTAAGCATTGCAGCAACTCACTTGTTTTTCTTGTCCTGAGGCTCCAACTGTTTTCATGGTTATTTCATTGCTCTGTTTCTACCTTGCTGCATGTTTTCTGCAGATGGGTACTTTTGTCAGTGCATAATGGCCCTTGGCACTTCCACCTTAGTGCCACTACGTTTAATGGGAAAATGCTTCAAGCAGCTGCAACTTGGCTACTGTATTTCTTTAGGGCCAAATGGTTTCCTGGTGCACAGAAATAATGAAAAAGAAAAAATGCAATCAGGATCTCTGCGGATTGCCATGTCAATTAAAAGGTACATACATTTGTAATCACTCAAGAAAAAATATTTCTGTGTCCTGAGAACTGTATTTTGTATTGCATCTGTAATTACTGCAACCATGAGTTATCAAGGAAAGTCTACTGGGTTTAGCATTACCTTTTGAACAACATTCTAGGATTCATTGAGACACTAATCCCAAACTTAGTTCTGTTTTGCTCCAGAAGGTGCTGGGCTGTTATGATCTCAATATGAAAGAAACTGAGAAAATCCAATTTATTAGAGCTTGCACAATAAGGTCATAATAGTATGGATAATCTTAAATCTCTATGGAACTCCAGGTGGTTTTGCTTCTCATAGATCTCCAATCCATGTACAGCACACTGGGCAGACCCCATCCATGGAAAATTCTCCCATTTCAGTCACTAGAATTTGTTCTTACAAGACAATGCATTTACAGCACAGTGAAATACAATATAAGCACAGCACAGGCTTGATCACACTCATGTGGCTCATTAACTCCCTGGTGTAGAGTGACCTCCTCGTCAGGATCAATATGATGACTTTGTTGCATATGCTTGTGCTACAACCTATGTGTAATTTTATATCGTTTTATATATAAATAGATAATGTATATATACAATGGAAGTTGGGCTGCCATGTGATAGATGACATGAATGTTGTCATCTTGGGTTTTAAGATAATTTTTCAGTGAAGCTGTGGAGAAACAATCTTATTTCCAAGTTGTTCTGTAAGTGTAAGCCTGGGTCCCTAAAAGAATGGAGGAGCTAAGTATTGGAATGTGATGCTGAAGTCATCAAGAAGGGACTATAAGGACCATCAGTTGGTATGTGCTTCATGGGCTGAAACCTGATAACACAGTGAAAACATAAGCTGGCTTGAAAATGGAGCTGAAAACAAAATATGCACCCATGTTCTCTCCAGAAGCTTGTATTCTTAGAACACCGTAAGTATGACAACACCTTGAGTAAGATAATGCACTCAATGCCTGGTGCTTTATGTAGCTGTATTTAAGCAAGGAGCTGTTGCCTGGAATACAACCAGTCACAGACTCCCGCACAGCCCTTGTGACCCCCAGTCACTGGGAGGAACTGAGAGCTTAAACCTGGCCAGACAACAGGATCAGCAGGGTAAATTGTGCTCTTCAGTTCAGGCTAGGAGTTCAACAACTCTCACTGCTCATCACAGAATACACAGGTCATGTAGTCTCATACTTTAAGAGATGGACTCAAGAAATGCAATGAAATTAGCATTGTAACCACAAAGAGATTATGCAGTCCATTTTGACAATTCCACTCATCATAAAACAATTTGAATACAGTTGCACATTTTCCATCATAACATCTCTAACAATAAAGTTGCCTTTGTCTGATTAAAATAGAGGCCCAAAAATGGTGCCATAATTTTGAATGTTCAATAAATTTCAATAATATCTAGTTATGCAGACAGATGCTAATCCTTCATTTTATAAAAAGTCTTTCTTTGGGATATCTAACAACTTGTGGTGGGTTACCTTGGCCAGCCACCAGATGCCCAGTAGTCTCTCCAGCACTCCTTCTCCATCTACAAGGAGCAGAAAACACAACAAAGCTCATGGGACAAGACAAATACAGGGAGATTGTGTACATGAGCAAAGCATATTTGACTTTTGGAAAATAACTCAATTTATTGCTAATAAATTACTGAGTAGAATAATGAGTAATAAGAGCAAACAAAAGGAAAACTCCAACCTTCCCCATACTATTCTCTTCCTCCTAGGGTGAATTTACTCCTGCCTCCTCCCCAGGCAGCACAGGAGGACAGAAAATGGGGATTGCACTCCATTAGTAAAACTTTGCTTTGGCTATTCCTTTCTCTTCAAGCTGGTCCCCTGCTCCAGCAAGAGGTTGCACCCGCAGGATATGGTTCGTCACAAACTAATCCAATGTAGGTCATCCACACAAAGAAATGCTACATCATGGGTCATTTCCACAGGGTTCTGTGCTTTAGGAACAGGGGTGACAGGTCCTGCCAGAAAGTATTGTCCAGTTCCTCTCCATAGGCTTCAGGTCCTGTCAGGAGCATGCTCCAGTGTTGGTTTTCCATGGGCTCCAGATTCCTTCAGGGTACATCCACAGCCTGCAGGAGGAGATCTGCTCCACCCTCTGCAGGGGACAACCAGCATCCCCGTAGTTTTCTCCATGGACTTCAAGAAAATCTTTTCTTCAGCACCTGCAGCACCCTCACCCCCTACTTCTCCACCAGTCTTTGTGTCTGTAGGGCTGTTTTGCTCAAATTCCTATTCCTCTCTCCCAGCTGCTCGTTTTCATTCTTTCTTAAATAGGAAGTTACAGAGGTACTACCACTATCACTGTTTTACTCAGTTTTGGCCAGTGATGGGTCCATCTTGAAAGTGGATGAAACTGTCTCTTTATGATTTCTCAAGAAGTCACCCTTGCAGGCCTCCTGCTTGAAAAACCTTTCCCCATAAACACAGTGCACAGTTCTTTAGATCATTTCTAATAGAAACAGATAGGGTTTTCTAAGATATCTATCTATCTATCTATCTATCTATCTATCTATCTATCTATCTATACATCCACATTCCTTTCAGTCTTACGCAGTTGTGTTTGTTTATTTGAAACATGTTCCCACATAACAAGAATTTCATCCAAATCTCAGTTTAAAAAAAAATTCAGATATACAATACAGAAGGGCCAGATGTTTGAAATATCAACACAAAGAAAATAAACAAGTTTATTTGCATGTTTGAAGACTCTGGTCGTAACAGCCAAAATTATTCTGAGTTCTCAGTTGTCTAAGTTAAAAAAGGGATTGCAAATTGCTGAACTATACAAAATGACTGAAAATTCTGGCCTTTAATCCTGCTTTCCTTCATCTCCTTTATATTCTACATAATTAGCACTCTACTCTGATGATGAATTCAGGGTAGGGCCTCACTACTTTACACTGCTACATTACTTAAATAATTATGAATTTTTTTTACCAAATCTAGAATATCCCTTCTACAAAAGTGAAGATAAGTATAAAACAAAAGTAGAATAACTGGTAACACATTGGCCCCAAAACCAGGAATAAGAGTAGGAGGATAATGTGAGACAAATCTCTATAATCCATATGCAGAAATAAGAAAACTAGGGAGAGTAAGGGAAGCAACAAACCTGGAGAACTATTTATTACCTGCATATCCATCAGACTACATTCTTGATACTAAAATGGAGTTTGTTTCCCTTCCTGTACTTTGCAAGAGTTTCGTATATAATTGCCAGATGCTTGCTGATCTCTGTAAGGGGTGGAAGCCAGTGGTTTGGGACTAAAAAAAAATTAACAGTGCTGTCCTGCTTTCCTCCTGATAAAGTTGTATTTTCATTGCTCTGCATTTTCCCTCCAGTATTTTTGACATGAGGAAGAAGGACCTGGGTTGACATTATCTGTCAAGCAAAGCATGCAATGACAGGATTTTATGAGGACTCTAGGACACATGGTTGAAGTTCAGAAATTATGAGTACTAAAATGATTGCCTCCATTACAAAAAAATAAGAAAAAAAGAAAAAAGCATCTTCTTTGTCATGCTAAGTAACTCTGTGTTTGCATGCCTGATGTGATGGCCCTCACATGCTAAAATTTGAGGAGTGTAGAAGACAAAAATATGAAGCTTCAAAATTGTATTGAAGAAAGTAGTTTTCTGACTTGTTGAGGAGAAATGGCCTGTTACAGACCTGTTCTATTCTAATAGCTTTGGAGCAGGCTATTCTTTAAGGACCATTACCTAATTTGGATGTTAAGTCATTAAACCATTAAACCCTGTGTCTGAACATGATTTTCCCTTTTTCCTTAAATATACTTACAGAAAATTAACATTATTGAATTATAATGTCTCAATATTACTATAAATTCAAATATACAATTATTTTATTTAAAATAAAAAAAATTCAGAAGGGTCTACAATAATTGTTGATTCTTTTTTAATTTCTCCGGAATTTCCAGCAAATTAAATGAACCATAATGTCCTCTGAAGTTCCTTTCTTGTCTGAAAAAGAGATTGAATATTGCACAGCTATTGCAAATCATATATTATATATAAGCAGTAACTCAACCAGTTATTGGTTCTGGTGGTAAGGGAAATCTGCTCAATTCTATTTGGGATACCCAAAAGATTCAAACAACGGAGGTATGTTTTGGATTGCCATATTAGACATTATCTATTCATGAACATTTCCATAAAGAGATAACACAGATATTTATAGTGAAGGAGATGTAAACCTGGAGCAGTTTCATTTAAGAGAAGCTGGAATGATAATCTGAGACCACACCACCCTGCAAGTTGGTATTTTCAATACGCAAAGCCATAAAAAGGCACACGTGTCCCCTTCACCTTCTCACCCATTAAGCTCATTCCTACATCACTGACTTCCCCTCACTCAAAAAATCTTTCTTGCTGGCAGAAACCAAGTGACAGGCAGCAAAGCTGTAGTGTACTCATGTCCACTTGACATCTCCTTAGAAAGATCCCCTAGTGAACTCTCTCTCCCACTGTTGCTTTATCCCTGTCAATACAGCTTTAAAAGTGTAAACCCTATATTTTAAACAACATCTAACTAGTAGCTATTTTGTGAGTGTAATGTGTCAAACTATCACAGCAGGTTTTGTTATGAACAGGGTTACCTGATTTTAAAATATTGTAATTCTATTTGTTGAAAAGTGTTTTCTGCAATTAATGTCCATTTCTTCTATGATAGGCTTGTCCAAAGACATTGCTACAGACAGGATTTTCTCACTTGTTAACAAAATTTATATTTGTCCCCTATCCCATTTCAGCAGCATATATTAGAAAGATACTGAGCTGGTAAAAGTAAATAAGAGACTGTGGAAAGCAAATTGTTTGTATCTATAGTTTTGTTCCCATATATATAGCTTTATTCTGTAACTTAATGGAAATAAATTATACAAAAAAATCTTGGAAACCACCCCCCCACAAAAAAACAAGCAAAAAAAAAAAAAAAAAAAAAAAAAAACCACACACACACACACACACAAAAAAAAAACCAAAACCAAACCAAAACCAAACCAAACCAAACCAAACCAAAAAAAAAAAAAGCCCAACCAAAAACAAACCAACAAAATCTTTTATAGAAATGGACCAAAATAAGGCTATGGAAGAAGGAGTCTTCCATCTTCTGACTTGTCATCTACATTCCTAAAACCAGCAGAAAGATTGAATTAGTAAATTAGACTACATTAGAAAGTACAGGGAGGACGTAAGGAGGGAAACTTACAGGAAATGCTCCCAGAGCTCTCTTTTGCAAAGGATGAAGTAATTCTTACATTAAGTGAATGACAATTCAGAAACAAAACTGCCACCAACCTATAAAAGACCAACATTTTCAATCTATTGACACAAATATATACACACTGAAATACACAGATATAAAAAAGGGAAAGTGTGGGAAGCAAAGATACCCTCTAGCTCTCTAACCATATTTTTGTCAAATTAATAGAGATAACACTGCAAAATTGTGGATTTTAAATTATGTTGCACCTGTCCATACATAAAAATTTGCACTGCTGTCCAGAGAAGATCCCATGATTATGCCAAAGGCATTTGGGTGGCATTCAGAAATAATTGCAATCTCACCAGAAGTAACAGACACAGCTCCTTAATGCTTCAGCTTCATTTTGGGACACATTCAACCCCACATGTTTCATTTTCACCAAATCCAAGATTTCTTAGGAAGAATGTGACATCTCTCCAAGATCATCCTCTCAAAACAAAAGCAAAAGAAAACAAAATAACAAAAAAGCAAGAAAACAAACAAACAAAAACAACCAAACAAATTTTAAAAACCCTACCCCACACACAAAACAAAACCAAAAAACGACTGTCATGTTTCTGCTACAAAACTATGTGAGTCTGTGTGTTTGTGTACAAAGTGCAGTGCACAAAGTCTCCACAGAAGTGATATGGAACATGAAATCACATGCAGCTGTCTGTGTAAGGAGGTTATTCTAAGGTGAGTGTTGGTCTCTTTTCCTAAGTAATACGTGACAGGATGAGAGGAAATGACCCTAAGGTGTCCCAGTGGAGGCTTATAATGGATATTGGGAAAAATTTCTTCACAGACAGATTTGTAAAGCATTGGAACAGATTTCCCAGAGAAACAAAGGAGTCACCATCACTGCAAACATCCAAAAAAAGGTGTGGATAAGGCACTCAAGAAAGGATTTAACAGCAAATATGACAGTGCTACGCTGACAGTTGAATGATAATCTTAAAGGTCTTTTGCAACCTTAATGATTCTTTGACTATGTGATATATGTCTACACTTACACTCAAATAATAAACTGATCAAGGATTTGAATATTAAGGTTCACAGCGTGATTCACCATCTTAAGGTAGATATTTAAAATTAGCCAGCTTGGTAGGAATCTGTATGTTGCTTTTTTTTATCTCTTTGTTGATGTTAAAGGGACCATAAAATGAACAGTTCATATATGCCTGAAACTACATACTGTGCATCTATTTGCACATATGTATTCATATAAAAAGCCCTTGTACTTCAGTAATGTCCTCTGAACAGTTTCAAGAAGCAGAACAGCTGCCAGATATTAATTTTACATAGATGCTCTCTTCTCACTACGTTTCAAATAACCATGGTCCATTCACCAGCTGCAAAGTTGAAGGAAGGTAAGAAGAGTTTAGAACTGCCAGAAACTCCATCTGAAATTAAAATCCTCAGAAAAGAAACTGCTTTCACAGCTGACCTGCTGCACAGGTATCATTCAGACTCCAGTATGTAAAATTCATATTTTCAGCATGTTACCAAGAATTTCTTCAATGCATCAATAGCTGTCAGTAACCATTCAGATACTAGAACTGAATGTATTTATTAGCTCACAGCTTACTCTACACCATTTCTGAGATCAAAGAGTATGTTAAAGGATTTGTACGTCTGACTCACCTTGTATGATGCATGATCTTCTGCAGACGGCATAAATACAAGTTGCTCTCTAGATATATTGGCTATTCTGTACATAGATAGGGAGCTAGGCTCAGTTTGCTCCTAAAATCAGATTAAATGTGTCTTTAAGCTATATGTGCTACCCTGTCTTTCAGTTGTTACACTAGCCTAACCCAATGAGACAGAAACACCCAGTCTGTTGCTACCAGAGAGCTGGAATACGGGTTTGTTGTTTGTTAGGTAAAGTGTCTCCTCTTTTAGATACTCTGGACACTCTTGACAAAAATAAACAGTAATTTATATATTAAAATAAAATTCTTGGTTTTCATTCAGCTCTTAAAAACTTTCCACCTTTTTTTAATCAAACAATTTGTAAAACAAAATAATTCCTTATAGACTACAATAATAACAGCAGTATTTATTTGTCTTAAATGACTTAATTTTTTTTGGAAGTAAATATTTCCTAGTCTTGTACTTTGTCAGAAATTTTAAAATAACACTATTGCTAAAAAAGAGAACTGTGGAAAGGTGTAATAACTTGTGGATACTTAACTTAAACTACACATTTGACATTTTTATCATCTGAAAGATTCTGAAAAACTTGTGTAAAGTATTTGTCAACAAGAGTCGAATTAGTGAGATATAAGCATAAAATTATGCCAGATCTGTAGTTACAGTTGTGGTGTGGGTGAATTTCACAGCAGTTCTGTGCCCCAACGCACACCCAGGGCACCCAAGTGGTCAATTCCTTGGTAGGTCAGGAACACCCCAACTATCCCCAGCTGAGAGACAATTTATTGATAAGAAACAATAGATTGACTTTAACCAAAATAGCTCCTCTCAATTTGTTGCCTGCACAACAAATTATTGTACTAATTCATACTGGATCTCTCTAGGCGGTGCATTTCAACCAGTTTTAGAAATTCCCTGAGGCATCTCCTGCTGGATTTAGTCCCTTTTGCATTTTTCAAGTGATTTTCATGGCAGAGAGGACCAAACTGTGGGAATGTGAGATGCAGCCAGGTGAGCAGAAACTGTTCCTACAGATGCAGAAATTGCCAGGCAGGACATTCCTGCCAGGGATTTTCAAGAACAGGGGTGCTCCAAGGTGGAGAATGAGGCAGGGGCACAGCCTCTCTGGCCACAGTGCAGTCCCTCAGGGCATCAACAGGGCTGGCAGGAACAGGGGCTGGTAACACCATCTGCCAGCAGCCAAGACAAGCAATTATCAGTGAGATTCAGAGTCCATCCAGGGAATCTTTTCCAAAGCAGAAGGAGATGGGGCCAGAGGTCTGTAATAGCTTTTTACTTCAAGTTAAATTTTTGATTTATGGAAGAAGGGAGGTTTCTAAAGCCAAATAATGTGACTATTAGGTGTGGGAGTAATCTCTCTGCCTTATACAGGAGGAGGGAGAACACGATGGGGAAGGTGATTTTCTCAAAATGAGGTTCATTCTTTGCAAGAGGGTTATGCTGGCCCCTGGAGTTTCCCTAAATATAGGAAGCTCAATTGCACAATTCATGGCAGATTTTGTAATGTAGAGACAGATATTTTGAAATGTAAAATTTGCCTGAACAGTTTCTGGTTTTGTTGTGTTTTGTGAGTAACACATTTTAGACTATCTTCTGTATAAAATATCACAACACATAAATGGAGGATGTGGCAGAAAGGACTTAAATCCTCTGTCTTGTATTTTGCCCTCTATCTTCCAAAATATATTCTAAGCACATCTTTTCATCCTGAGTGCATAAGGAATGGCTACAAATCTATCTCACAAAGAAAAGCAAGATAAAAATTGCATTTAGGGTGAAACTATTAGGGCACTGCCGGTCCTTCAGTCCTATTCTCTGGAATGATCAGAAACCTGCTAATTCCCACCCAACCCAAAAAAACTATGCTTAGTCAGTTCAAGGCTTCAGCAGAAAAGAGCTATGGACTTCTGACTGGGAAACTACCATAATAGGATCCAGTTTAAAAAAAAAAAAAAGCTACATTTAATTTCATAATCACAGTCTGCTTACTATCATTAATGATGTTTTGCTTATATTCCCAAACAAATCATGATTAATAGCAAAAGGCTGCAGGACATAAAATGTAATTTATTAATTATCAGGCTTCTCTTAATTAAGAGCTGTATTTGTATTGTACCATCATTAGTATAACATTGTTTTTAGTATTACTGACATGAAGAAGAGCAAGATTTAAGTCTGAGACTCATATCTCATCCATATGACAACTGAATAAATTACTACTTAAAGCATCAATCTTCTTCCAGTACATCTCTATAGAAAATATACAAATTAATACAAATAATGTCATGTCCTGACCAATGTCTTATTCTTAATATGGAAATATTAAGACATTTCTATATACCAGTCATTATGAACATGCGGCTTCAGATGTTATAGCAGAGGTAAAATCAGAGGTATGCATCTTAATTGTTGTCCAATCCATAGGGATTAGATCCCATCCCTGGATGTGAGAAGCATGCAGCTTCTTCCCAAAAAAATTTTTCTAGTGATAGAAATCCATGAAAAGAACAATGAGAAACCAGAAATGAAGCATTAATTAAAACCATGTGGTACTACAAAATAAGAAACTCAGTATTTCATTTTACTGAAACAATGAAAGTAAGGATATTGTCCATAATCTCACGTACCCATGCCCACATTACAGTATCAAAATCTCTGCAGAGAAGTCCAGGAAATGCTTATTTCTGCTGTTGGTAACAGTCTTTAACAGGTAATCCCATTTTCCTTGAAATCCATGTTGTGAGTGTGGAAGGTACATTTATAATGTAAGCCTTAGCTATCAGCAGAAAAACATGGATCAAAAGCTATGAAAAAAAAAAAATCAGTGAGAGAAACTTCTTCTGGAACTGCTATCCAAGCTGAAAGCAAATATATGGTTATACAATAATGTGTGGTTATTATATTCTTGGGTAAGATTTTATTCTATTCTTATTTGAATACATAAACAAACCAGATACAAAAATAGGCTTTTCACCACAGGCTTAAGGGAAAATGGCAGAAGACCTTTAAAATGCATTTTGGGCATAGTTATTTTATACTTAAAGCTGTGACCTGGTGGTTCTTCTGGGAAGATGGGAGCTAACAAACAATGACAGGGGAATAAAAGGATTTTTCCCATGTACAGCATTTTCATCTTTCCAGGTACTTTTTTCTAATCCGTTCTTGAGTGAGATGAACAAAAACATCCAATAACTTGAGAATTTCCTTACCTGCTCTTTTCATTGACACAATTTGACATGAAAACTATTCTTTAATCACGTCACTCGTGCAAGTACAACTGCAGTAAGATCAAACTGGTTTTCAGGAATATGGCCTCACCACTTCTCAGGGACTAACATAAAAGGCAGAAAAGCAAGGAAATTATTTGATTTGGGGACAACAGCTTTGTTTTCACCAGTAATACCCAAGAGCTGTTGACTAGAAAGGTAGAGGCACAGCAAGAGAATGCTGCTCGGTAAAGGACCCATTTCCTTCAGGCTCTTCTGCTCTGAAGTAGGAAAACACTTTACCCGCTGTGACAACTGAAAAAGAGGAAAACCATTTGTCTGCTGGGTGGTAGCTCAGCAATATCACAGAGCCAGGCAGAGAGGGCAGAGCTGCTGCAGTGCCAGAGCAGCCCTGGGACCAGGCAGGTGGGAGCTTCCCGCTGCAAACATTCCCTGAGTTCCCGCTTGGTGTCAAGGGACGTGTCCAGAGCAAACCTTGAGCTCTGTGCTGACTCCAGCTGTGGCAAAGGGCTTTGCAAGCCTCACACAAATGGGTCGGGGTTGGAGTGCTTTTTGCTGTGGTTTCTCCCTTGGAGCACAAGAGCTCAGGCTTCATCCACCTCCCATCACTTTTGGTTCTGCCGCCAGAGGGCAGGAGGAGCCAAACTTTTGTGGCTGCGCAGCGAAACTCTGCTCCTTTTCCTGCACAAGGAACAGAGTGACTAAACTGCACTTTGTCACCTCCGCAGTCCCTAACCAGGCTGCTGGTTGGGAAGGAAGAAACTGGAGGTTTCCTTTTGAAGGGAGGCAATCCAAGAACATACCCTTATGTATACCTTTATTTACGAGTCTTTCTGTTCACACGTTTCATCTTCTGTACCCCAGATGATGTGTGCAGGAAGCAGACACAGCTTTGTCCCCCAGATGTGGGAATGAATTCCTCCAGAAGGAAAAGGTCACATTATGCTCTTGTCAATGATCTTTTGTCTGCTGCCTTGTGGAAGCATGCCAAAGGGAATGTGGCCCTGGAGGCCCTAGCTTTCTCTTCCATGTGCCGCATGACTATTGCCTTTATCATGACACAGATGATATCCACAGCTTGGATATTCAGAAATTCTAGAAGAAATTGGGACTTATCAGTTTGGTAACTACTTAGCTGAACTGTCAAGTAAGTTTCAACTTGATGAACATATCACCCCTTTAATTCTTTCAAGATCCAAAACATGCAGCTTCTCACAACCAGGGGAATAATTTCCTTAAATGTAAGGGTATCATTCTAAATGCATCTAACAGAAAATTAAATTTAGAGGTGTGAAGGAGCTTCATGCTGGTGTCTATAATGGTTAAATCCATTTGATGCCATCCTTAAAAATATTTTCATAGAAGAGGAGATGACAGGAACCGTAACCCTTCTGAAGGTGGAGAGGGTGGCCTGTAGGAAATAGAAAATAACTGAAAAGTTTAACAGCAGCCCTTGCTGTTTTTCTGGTCTATTAATGATGACCCAGAAGTTCTAGCAACACTGTTTTATCACTATTCTTGCAGGGTCACCTAGCTACAGTAGGAAAGTATTTTTTTAAATATTCCCTGGAGAATAATGAGCAGTTACTTTCTTTAACACCTGAAAATACTGTATGTGTTATAGTTTCTCAGAATTAATAGATTAGAAAGTTTTCTGTAAATGTCATTTTGACAAATTTGTGGGGAACTTAACTGAAGTCCTAACAGTAAATCTTTTATTTCCCCAAATAAGGTAAATATATTGTAATGATACCATTAACTCTGCTTGTGATGTGTCAAAACCAAGGAAGATTTTTCTAAATATATATCACAGGCATCTTAGTGTCCTTTTTATAATCCAAAATTATTATATCATGTAGAAAGAGTTGCAGCATCAATCTCAACAAAATGCTCTTTATAAACCCTGAGAGGTGTTCCAAACCTTACCTCCAGACAGATGTGCCATGGGAAGACACACCCTTCTTGGAAGTGTCTGAAGATGTTACTGTGTCACCATATGGGTAATTGTTTGTTATTTTAAACATTTATGACCAGAAGTTTTAGGCTGAGAACAGGACATTTTTACCTGCAAAAGCAGTTTTCCACTTTCATATTTGGAAAACCAGAACTCAGAAATAAAAACAGATGGTTTGATCCAAAATATTTGCACTGATATCAAGGCAGAAACAGAAGCATGATGTCCCAGTGTCTGAACAGCTTTTGCCTCTCCTGAAGCTATTGATCTCTTCCCGACAGACAGAGGAAAGCCATGCTTTGATCTGTTTTTGATGACCTGATAAAAGACATTTCTGAATTTCCCTGAATACCTTGAAAAAGAATGTCCTCTTAATGTTTTGCCAGACACATGTGCTGAAAAGCTGTCACAAATTCATGCAAAACCTGGAGACTAAAAGGATGCTTTTCAAAAGAAAAAAATTGTTAGTGAAACAATCTGGAGGGTTTAATATCCTCTAAGTTTTGAACTTGCCCATTTCCAGGTTTTTCTCTTAAGTAGTTATAGAACATTTGAAAAAAAATGTATGTGCAAACCAGCAGGAGCAGGGAAGGATACCACCCATACCTGGTGAAGACAATAGGAATGACACTTTTAACTATTTGGATATAGAAATAAGGGACAGTTTCCAAAAACTAGGCTTAACAGGATGTAAAAGAGCGAAGGTGTACAGCTCTTCAGCAAACCTTGATATGTGGAACAGAATGATCAGGAAAACTGAAGTTTCATTCTACTTGGACAACTTAACAGAAGTCTTAAACCATGAGAAGAAATGTGAGTAACCTGATAACATTGTTCAGGAAGTATGGGAGAGTGTGCAGGAAGAATGCACACGTGTGCCTAGATAAACCAGGGCAACAGAAGCATATTCCTTTTTGAGACAGCCACGAAAAATTCTGTATGGAGCAAAGGATTCCAGTAACACCACTACACCAAATATTCATTTGTTCTTTCCTATTTATTATGTGTTTCTTGAATATTTTTTTTTTATGTGGACTATCCTTCTCAGGACTCACTTTCTAGTTCTTAGAGGTAAAAAATTCCCTTGCTGTGTTCATGACTGTAACCTACTATGTGGTACATTTTCATCATCCTCATCTGATGCCCTTTCTCCTTCCGCCTGGTTTCATATCCCATAAATAATTCTTTCATAACCTGTTTTTTGTAATTTTTGTAATAAAATGTTATTATTTTTGTAATAACTGAAGATACCACATCTGATTTTAGCTCTAGTTATATTCTTGTGCCCCGTCTTTAAAAGATGTATAATTTCTTTAATTTTAAGCCAATGCCTCACAAGGATTTTAGGTTTAACTTCCATAGGTCTGTATCTGACAGTGCTATGGAGACTGTGGTTAGACACATATTCATGTAACAAAAGGTGGTACATGTAAAATACATCCACATCTTAGGTTTTACTGTCTTGTTAAAAGCGTTGAAGTGGAAGTTTTTTGCTGTATTATTAGTAGAAAAAGAGGGTGAATAATATTCTGCTTTAAAATCTTCTTTACATTTTGGTTTAAAAATTATTTTTCACAGTCAGGCTTTACTTTTTGAGGCACATGTTAACACTAAGGCTATTTTAAAAAGCCATGGCTTTTTTCTGAACCCATCTTGCCTTTTAAAAGTACAGTCCAGTAATACATGGATATTATGTCTATCAGAATTACAATGTGCACAATGCTGCCATTCAGTTTGGAAAAAACAGTGTTTATGCACCAAATGCACCTACCTTTGAGCACACAGATCACAATCACTTTATTACTCTCAAAGTTCTTTTTCAATGAATTGAAGAAATTGTATGCACCCTGGTTTTCAAGCCATGGTGCCAGTTGGCTTCTACTGATATCAACTGTTCAGCTTAGACGCTTGAAAAATTGGAATTACACCAGCAAAGCTTTCTACCTCCCCAGAGACATAGGAAATGTCTTTCAATAGATATTCTGGCAGTCACATCTAAAACATGCATGTAAAAACTTGAAACAGAAGGTGAAGAAACAGATGTTGAAGAGCCTTTATTAATCAGGGACCAGAAGAGGTGATGTTATGTTTGGTATTTTCAGCCTTTTTTCTTTCTTCCTTTCAAATGTTGCTGTATTTCCTTTGATAGTTGGGTCATCTTTATAAAATGGGAGTTGGCCACAAGCACATGTTCCTGGGAATTGCAATTTTTTTTTTTTCTGGCTTTCAGTTTCTGTAGGAATTGTGACCTATTGAAACAGAGGAAAGTCAGGGGTACCAGGAGGCACCACCAGCTCTGGCTGCCCCTACAAAGCCACCCTGTGTCCCCTCCAGCTCTGCCCATGGCCCAGGACCCCATGTCAGCCCCCTGGAGCCATCAGCTTCTGTCCCACTGACACCAGAGCACAACTGGTTTCCAGTTCCTCACAGCCCTGCCTTGACCAGAGGGGGCCTTGTCAACCCAAATCCACCTGTGGATCTACATCCTGGTCCAGCCTCTGTCCCCTCCTGAGCAGTTCTTGGCGCCCAGGGCTGAAGCTGTCCATGTGCCCCACAGGTGCCCTGCTTCTGGCTGGCTGTGGAATGGGCCTTGTCTGCCAAGTTCTATCCCACAGGAAATCCCTGATGCTCCCAGTTCCTGGGCACAGGGAGCTGCCAGCCTGGTGGTGACATGACAAAAAGACCCCAGGCTGTTGCACCAATACTGTGTGACCACAATTCTGTGTGGCTGCTTTGGGGATGAGTGAGGAGGTGCCTGAGTCATACTCAGAGCTGTCTTCTTCTGTGAACAGAACATTGGGATGGGATTGGATGGAACAGAACTGTGTGTTGGCCTTCTTCTCAAACTCACGGGGTTGGTCACACCTCCTCCATGTCACTTCCACACAGAAGAGTTAAATTGCAGTGTCAGGCTTATGAAACAGTGGCCCAGAGCCTGTAGCTTCCTATTTAATTTTATTTTGTTTTCTAAGTTAAACTGACTTTAATAATTTGACTAAAAGTTGCTAAATATGCGACAACATCATTTAACAGCAATTTTCAGGGCAAAAATTACTGTGCCAGTAGTCTGTATAAATTTGTAAAGAAGGCCTGGCCCTGATCTCTTTCTTAAATCTGACAAGGTGCCTGGGAAGACATCCCTCTGAACTGATCTGAACTCGGGGACACAAATGGGTACTCTTCTAAAGGAATGTCTTCCCATAGCAAAAAAATATATTTCCTGTACTGAACATCTTCTGTAATACAAAAGAGGGAAGCATAAAGACTAAAAAAATATAAGCAATAGAGAAGGGTTTCCTTCTTGGATTTCCTTCTGAAGGAAACTTCCAATTTCTTCCTTCCTAATCAGCAGCCAGAATAGGGACTGCAGAGATGACAAAATGCAGTTTAGTCACTCTGTTCTTTCTGTAGGAAAAGGGAAATGTTCTTCTGTGAAGCCACAAAAGTTTGCTCCTCCTGCCCTCTGGCTGCAGAACCAAAAGTGATGAGAGGTGCATGAAGCCTGAGTGACTGCAGCAGGAAGCCTCGACTTCCCTGGCAACAGGGCACTGCAGCAGCTCTGCCCTCTCTGCCTGGCTCTGTGATATTGCTGAGCTACCACCCAGCAGACAAATGGTTTTCCTCTTTTTCAGTTGTCACAGCGGGTAAAGTGTTTTCCTACTTCAGAGCAGAAGAGCCTGAAGGAAATGGGTCCTTTACCGAGCAGCATTCTCTTGCTGTGCCTCTACCTTTCTAGTCAACAGCTCTTGGGTATTACTGGTGAAAACAAAGCTGTTGTCCCCAAATCAAATAATTTCCTTGTTTTTCTGCCTTTTGTGCTAGTCCCTGAGAAGTGGTAGAAATATGCCTGGAAGTTGTAGGTAAGGCCATATTACTGAAAAACAGTTTGATCTCACTGCAGTTGCATATGTGTGAAATTATTTGGAGTGTAATGTAGTTACTTCCCTAATTTTTCTGCTCTTTCATTAGATAATGTTTTTAAACTGACTTGGCCAATCCCATTGCAAGTGTGTAACTCCTTATAGGTGGATTATTCCAAAAAGCTGGCTACTGCCTCTCCCATGCTCCATTTCAGAGGCAGCATGCTCTGAAAGAGCTTGAGTCAGCTGTCTAGACACGCTGGGAAGGGCAGCCAAAGGCTGTTTCAAATGAGACAGGAATGGCTGTACATAGCATTATTGTCCCATGGCTCCTCAGGGATGCCAGTAGAAAATTGGATTTACACAAAAATGTGTCACAGAAAAGAGCAGGTCAGGAAATACTCAACATTTTGGATATTTCATCTGTCTCATTTAAGAGCTGATTACAACAAAAGAAACTGGAAAACAGAAAATGCTGCATGTGGGAACTATCTTTTATTCCCCTGCCTTTGATTCTCCCATCTTCCCAGATGAAATAGCAGGAAAGGGAGAAAGAAAAGAGAACAGCTTCTGGTCCGAAGTTTAGGTAGAGTAGCTTTGCTGATGGTAGATTTCAAAAGTCTTCTGTCATTTATCTTTAGCCCTACAGTGCAACAGTTTCAAACCTATCATTAATTTATTCTGAAGCAAACTGAGCAGAAGCAAATCCCTATGGGATTCTAGACAACTACAAAAATGCATATTATTGTCATTGTCATGTGTGACTGCACATTTATTTGGCTAACCAACTGGAATTTCACCATGCTGAGTTTATTCCAAGCCAGAAAATTCCTATATTTCTGAAATGTTTTACTTATTACTCTACCATTCTATGGGAACACATTGTACTCAGACCATCATGCACGTGGCAAAAATACCACTTGAAGATGCTCAATCATGTTCTTGGCTGTAGAAAAATGTGTCATGGCCAAAGTGTTATGAAACAATGCGCAGAATTAAAATCACTACAGCCAAACATGACTTCTAGCTTGTCTTTGCACTATTTACAGAAGAAGTTTTGAAGGAACAGAATTTTTATCCAGACTCAAAAGCCTATTACACAGTATCCTGGTTTTGTCTGGAACAGACTTCATTTGTCACCCTAGCAGCTGGTACAACACTGTGGGTCTGATTTAGTATGAGGATAATGTTGATAACACACTGATGTTTTGGCTGCTGCTGAGCAGTGCTTACCCTAAATCAAGGGGTTTTCAGTGCCTGATGCTCTGCCAGGGGGAGCTGCACAAAAAGCTGGGAGGCAGCATAGTCAGGAGAACTGATCAAACTGCCCAAAAGAATATCCTATACCATGGAATGTCATGTTCAGTATTTGAAATGGGGAGAGGGGGAAGGGGACACCTCATGGCTGGGCATTGATCAGCAAGGGGTGTGAAGTTGTATTGTACATTGCTTGTTTTTCTGGTTTTGCTACTTTCTCCCTATTCAAAATATGTTTACTATTATTTTTGTTATTATTGCTGTTGTTGTTGCCATATTTATTTATTCATCCATTTATTTATTGTTATTGTTGTATTTTGTTTGAATCAGTATTCAGTATATCAGTATATATCAGTACATATCAGTAATTTTTCTTATATCAGTAATTGCTCTTATCAAAAACCACAAGGTGAACCTTTCCTTCTTAATTCTCCTCCTCACTGGAACAAGGAATAAGAAGTGTGGAGAGTGAGCAAGAGGCTGGCTGTGGTTAAACCATGTCATAAAGACATATTGCTCTCACCAAGATATACAGAACTGGAGCCTTCTAATTTACTTCCTAGTCCTTGATCCCTAAATTCTTGCTTTCAATTTTATAGGAATAAAGTTTAAAAATACATTCACTTATTAGTAAAATTATAAACAAAACAGGTAATAAAAAACCCAAGGATTCTACCCTCTGGCTAAAATTGGGAAGAAATATTCTCTTTCCCAATGACTTTTTTCTCTTCCCCTTTTTTATCTGACAATGAGACTTTGGAAGTAAATATTTTGCACAGCCACACATGCTAGTCCATGAAAATCAGTTAGCTTTTTAAAATAAGTAAGTTCAATTTAATAATGCAACAATTTCCATTGCAATGCAGTAAAAGGAAATGGTGTTTTGCTATTTAAAACATACCTGGGTGGGATTCAAGAAAGCACATTTTGATAAAATACAAGCCCCTCATGTCTGTTTCAAAGAGATATTCAATAAAATCTTACAACTATTTTTCTTCTATTTTATTTTCTTTGCATATAAGACTAAGGTATAAAACTGCTACCACATGAACTTTATTTACTGTGTACCAGCTGTCATAATCATTCTTTACATGCTCCTGTATTGACATTTGTCACTAGAACAAAGCAGAAAATTGTCAGGGCATGTCCTGGGAGCTGAGACCACTTGGGAACCCCCCATGGGGCAGGATCTGGCTGTGGGCAGCTGGAGACCCCCCTGCAGCAGCACTGGTGGGACCAGGCTGAGGGCCCTGGGGGCTCCCTGGTCCTGGGCAGGGTTGGGGGGAGCCCCGGGAGCCTGGGCAGGCAAGGAGGGTCTGCTGGGGATGCCCTGAGAGCCCCAACAAAAATCATACCAGCATATAAAAACATACCAACATGACAAACAGCCATGTCAGACATCACCAGGGAAGGACAGAGTATCCCAGCCATCAAATAATAAGGCAGAAAAAAATCACGAAAATCAAACTCAAGCGCTTACATCACATTCAAGACAATCATAAATCTGAGTCCTTACATTTGTAAGTTCTTAAACATTTTGGATGAAATTTACTCTCTCTTTGATATCTTTAAATCCAAAGTGAAGCTGAATTTATGGTGCTATGAATGAAAAAAGAAGTTTGCCTTTCTTGAAAAGCATTTTGTGCCACAGTGCATGAAGAATGTTAAAATAAATTACATTTTAGCTTCACAGAGCACTTCCTTCTTACACAAGTGCTCCCATTAAACTAGTAAGGTTTGGATATTCAGCACTTCTGAGAACTGCATCTCTATATGTCAGTTCCTAAATAGAGTATACAATGTCAAAATCTAGCTATTCATGTTTGAAGATCCCGGCCCATTTTTAGAGATGTTATAGCAGCATCCTAATTCTAATCATGACCCAGGCTGAAAAATCCTGTTAACCTGAAAAATCTAAATGCCTAATGAGCTCCTAAAGGGTTGGTCACCAATAATTATGATCTCTTAAAAGAGAAATGGTTTCCAAAGGTGGCCATTTTTTTCCTCTCTCACATCTACAAAGCAAACTCTAAAGAACTAGCCAGCCAGCATTTCTTTCATTGCTCTCTTGGGTTTTGAAATTGGAGGGGTGACCTTTTCAACACATGTCTAGCTTGAAACCTAACCTTTTATATCTAAAGATGATGTATTAGAAGGTCTGAAAGTGGGCAAAGGAAGAAGAAAATTTCTTCTTTTATTTTATTTTTGCTCTAAATACTTAGGATATCTGAATGTGTTGCAGACAGAAAAAAACCATACAGTGAACCTTCAAAATATGGAATGTTTGCCTTCTAAATAGGTTGGGATTTTTTTGGGTTAGTTGGTTTAGTTTTTGTTTCTTTGTTTTTGTTGGTTTGGGGAGGGTTGTTTTTGTTTGGTTTGGTTTATTTGTTTTAAACACTGGAATTGAATTCTTTAAACTGTGAAGATCCCACATATACTTTTCTAAAGAAATTTATTATCTTTTCAAAACAGGAAAACTGTGTTTCTGTAATTATTGCGTAGTTACATCTTCTTTAACTGAAGCTTTATTTTGATCTTCTGAGGAAACTGAATTGAAAACAGATAATATCCAGTATAGGATACTGTTCAAAAGTTTTCCACTCTGTAAACACCCCCCATGAAATTAAACCTCCAGCCTTCAAAGAACATCATAACTCTAAAATTAAAAAATACTTTTAAAATTGCTGAGGATTAGAATCTGAGAAAACAGTAAAATGCAAATGAAAACTTCCTTCAAGATGGGAAACAGCCTCCAAAAGAGTTCTTGTAGAAGGTTGGCAGGTGTGAATATTCGCAATTCTCATATAGTTTGTAACTAACAAATATTGTTTCAGACTCTTTTTCAATTTTAACATATTTTCTCTGGAATCAGAAAAAATGAAACACCTATACTTTTGCATGAGGCAATAGAAAGCAGAGATATCCCTTGCCCTTTGCACTGCCTCTGCTTTTTCCTCATATCTCACCAGCAATATGCCTGGGTTTAGAGGAGCAATTCCTTTTCTTTTTTCCCTAGTAATTAAATTAGAAACTGCACTAAAAATTGTGCTTTCATAACCTTTAGCCATGCTTTTCTCTTCCATATTCTGATCAGGTCTTTGAACTTGAATGAGGTTTTAAATGCAAATTGAGCCCTGTTACAGCTTAAAATCTGGAGCTGGTTCTTGGATCCCACACTTATAAAGCTTCATTTCTCTGTTCCAGCTACATCAGAATTTTTTAAAGAAATTTTCTAACAAAGCTACATCACTAGCAGCAACCTCCTGCAGTGTGGCTGCACCCAGGGAGTGAAGTAACAGAAAAGAAAGGATCTCTCTGAAAAATGAATTAATTTGATGAGAGGTATAAAGATGACACCTAGCCTCTAAACCTGACTGTAGGTAAAAGCTCTTTACCCAAAACCAAATATGCAATAATAGAATTTTCCACTCCATTTGGTGCTCGATCATTCTGCCTGAACTCACTAAACTTCTGTTCAATGACTGCTCATAATTATACAGCTTTACATCTCTGGTGTGCACATCACATGGAAGACCAGCTGCAGGTTTTAATGTCAGTGGAAATATTAATTGAATTTATAAACTCCAAAAAATAGCTTCATATTTATCAGAAGATGAGTAAAACAAGATTGTAAAAACTTTACTTCCCAATTCTTATCTGTGTATATCTTGTATTTTCAGACTACTTTAACATCTTTTTCTTCCCCTTTTTTTATTGTGGTTCTCCACTTGTGCTAAGTGACTTTTCATAAAAATGACCAAATATAGGGTCATTTTTGTTATAAAGAAGCTATTTCTTGTAAACTGAGTTGGTATAATACTTCATTAACTCCCTAGAAATAAATATGTTTTTCACTACATTTTTTAAAAGCTGATGGAAAAATAGGCTATTTCCAGCAAAAATGGGAAATCCTATTTTTGCTGCTAAAAAAAAAAAGAGCGCCCATTTCCTTCTCCACAAAAATAACTCATCTCCTTTATTTAAAATTTAAAAATGTCCCCCAGATGCTTTGGACTCAACTACATGCTAAGCAATACTAGGATTTATAATAACAAAATAAGGAGGAACACTGACTTAACTTCTGGATTACTATTAATAACAGTCTAATAACAACTGACCTTCTCATCATGGAACTGAATCCAAAAATTCTGAAGTCCTAACTCATTCCTGATTTAGTCATCTGTTTTCAAACCCCTGAAGTTTCATTTTGAATTTCAGTCAGCTGCACTTGCCTGTTACATCTACCACATCCAATACAAGCAGTGACAGTACTGTAATAACTTTGGTGGGTTCCAGTTGGATGGGGGAAAAGGAGCACCATTTATTAGACCAACCAAGGCTAAGTTTTGTCCAGAGAAGCTGAGAAAAATAATGAATTGTAAAATGTGCACTTTGACACATTTTATTCCATATGGATGAGACCTACATACATTGAAACTCTTGATTCCATACAGAGGAACAACAATTTTCTCATAATAAAAATTATGAGAGCACAGCCTAATGTAATTTATAATATGAAGACAGACCTTGAAAGCATATTTTTTTTTTCAACTGATACCAGTTCTTGTATTAAAGGTAATTGTTTTCTCCTTCAGGAAAAAAACAAAAATGAAACAAAAGCCCCCAACCCCCCCACCAAAAAAAAAAAAAAGAAAAAAAACCCCCCAACCCCCCCACAAAAAAAAAAAAAAAAAAACAAAACAAAAAACAAACAGAAGTAGAAGTTCAGCCTCTTTTTCATGACAAAGTTCTGGAGGAAACATGAGAACTGAGTTCTTGTTTTATCTCCTGTAGCCAGCACAGTCAGTGGAGTGTAGGGATCTATTTATCTCCTTCTAAAGTAGATATCTGCTTTGGAAGAGCTGAGTAGCTTTCTTTCTCTATTGACTGTATTAACTAAATGGCTATTGACTCTAACAGGAGCTTGGATACCTGGGCCTGTGGAATCATTTATGTTGTAGATGCCTAAATATAGCAGGATGGCTCAGCTGCCCAAACACAGGTTCCTGGTACCACTACAGCACTATCCTGCTCACATGCTTCTGGATTAAGAGCTGTCAGCCACAGTATAATACACAATAATGGCACTAGAAATGCTTGTTCAAGCAGCTTTCTGTATCTAACTCAGGAGGAGAGTCCAACTGTGTATTTTTTTTTAGTTGTTAGCAAAGTTCAAGTGTGGACTGGTTGATGAGCAGAAAACCAGCACCTACAGATGTCCACAGTCTGGCACGATGGCTGAGTGTGTGCCTTGGTGTTCCAGGGGATTAGAGCACTGGATTATCCACCTGATCCAAAGTGTGGAGGTACACTCTGCAGAGTGTAGGTGTCTGCATTCCTCACAGTAAGCTCCTGCTGATCAGCATTTCTTTCTCTGCAAGAAATGCTGCTAACTGGACCTACAGAAATGAACTGCAGGGCTGCATCCATCTGACCAAGGCAGAAGGAACCAGGAACTCTGAGCATGCCGGAGTCAGTTCTGAGCACACAGAGGAGTGGCACTCCTCTGGATGTTGAAGTCCAATTGTGTTAGCTCTTCTTTTGCATGGAGTAGCAAAAAGAGGAAAATGCAAACTTTGGAAGACTCATAAATATATGAAATTGTATCCTTAAATGAAACCAAATTGAAAATGAGCAAAATAATTACATACACTTCTTTTATTTTGAATGAATTTTGAAAATTTTTGGTCAGTCAAAACAATCCAAATTTTACTATTTACATCTGGGAGTCAAATCACAAAGTTGGGCACGTTGTTCAGGATTCAGTGATAAATTGCCATATTTTCTTAACACTTTGACCCTTATATTTGTACTTTTTTATTCATTATTCATCATCCTTGGTCATACCTTTTTTTCCCCTTTGATGTGCTGGTAGAATCTTCCAAATTCAGCAGGGTAGAATTACACACACATGTAATCATGGCAGTCACCAGCAGTGGTGGCATTGTTGCTGTCTCCTCCAGTTTTATGGCCCACCAGTTTATCCGTGATCATCATGGAAAACTGTGATAAAAGAGATAAAGATAGGGTGGGGTGATAAATAGAGTTGGTAGTAAAAGTAGTCTTAGCTCTGATGTATTGCAGCTGTGTTAATTATCCTAGAGTGGGAACAGTCTTGCCCTCCCAGCCATGGATGAGATAGAGTGACCTGGCTGGGAGGGGATTCAGTTGCAATTGTTGTAGTTGGAGTCAGATGGAATCTGCTGCTGTGCTGTGGAGAACCAGGGACAGGAGTGATGTAATACTACACGTGGCCAGAATAGAATAAGCCACACGGAGATTATACATCAATTCTCTGAGGGCCTGCCCACCAGAGCTGGCCTAATAAGCGAGGTGCTGTGTAACAGAAAAAGAATTTAATAAAAAGGAGAAAATAATAAACAACACAATAAAAATAAGAATAAGCCATAATAGGTGCAGACATGTAGCACCACATAAAGCATCCCCAAAAAAGCGCAGAAAGCCTTTGTGCAGTGGTTTAAATGGTTAATGGTGGAGGCAGTCCTTTTCGAACACTGCCCAATAGGAACAGTTACATTGTGACAGACAGGGACAGAGACCCATCCATGTCTCTGCTCTGGCCCTGAGCCAATCATAGCTTAGAGTGTAGAGAACTTTCCAGGGTGCTTTCCTTTAAGTCTTATGGTAAAATGAAACATATTTTCTCTATAAAGAAAATATTTGCCTGGTCCAAAACCGCATTCCTACACAGGAGGTCATAGAAAGGGACAGATAAGTCTTTATACCAGGGACAGGAAGGAGCTGGCCAGATGTGCAGAAGGAAGAGAGAAAAGAAGGAGAACTGCCTGGCTGGCTGTTGGCATAAATGGACAGACCTTGAGAGGTGCTTGGAGCTGTATTAGGGAAGCAAGACAGAGACTTTTAAATAACAAGGTGTTGGTGTGTGAAGCCTTCTGAAAGGTATGAAAGACTTATAGATACTAAAGTCCTGATGATTGGAGCTCTTGAAAAGCTTTAGTTAAACACTTGTGTGTCTTGACTGTCTCAACTACTATAGTAATCAGTCATGACAACTGCAACATAAGCTTTCCTTCTGAAGTTTAATTCCCAAGCAGTACCCATAAATGTGTACTTCCAATTCTTAATCCTATTTTTAAATTTTTTCAAAGCTGTGTTCTGTTGCTGTTTTTACTCTGAATCTCTCTGTTTTCTATGTAACCTATTGCAGTAGTTTGGAGCCATGTCTATTACAAAAACTGCTGCATCATACACAAACACAGTGAAAAAGAGCTGTCTTGGAATTAATGAATGAAAAACAGTTTAGAAGAGGTGCCATTACTTTTCATGGAATATAATGCCTTCAGCAGAATGTGTTTTTTGATATTTAACATAGACTGCTAAATGTAAGTAGGTCAGCTTCTATGTATACAAGATTTTTCTCCTAATCCCTGTGCATATACTAACAGCTTAAAAATGTTAAATCTCTCCTCTGTTTTCACTGTACATTGTAGTTCATTTTAGTGATAAAATCCATGAAACTATGCTGCTGGTGAGGTTGGGAAGTAACTTCCAGTTGTGCTCCAACTGTCTAATCTTCTAGCAGCAGCAGGAAGCTGGATCTTTCAGCTAGGACTTGTATGCAGCACCAGATCTAGCTAATAGCAGTCATCTCATTACAGTGGGGCTATTCAGGTGTTTCAGACTAAATGTCAAACTACCAAAAAAACCAAAACAAAACTACAGAAAGCCAAATCAAAACCACTGCCAAACACACCCAGAACTCAGCAAATGCATAATAACCAGTTTTGCTAAGCAAGGCTTTACTCAGTTATTTGAATGAATTAATGCATTTAGCAGTAAAAGCTATGCTCTTCACCTCTCTAAAATGTTGATCTGCCTCTTAAGTGTCACCTTAGTTTTGAATTCCTGTGCGTCCTAATTTCTTATTTGTAGAGATTTACCTTACTAAGTGGTTTTTCCAACAAGTCTTTGGTATAAATTCAGATCCTCCACTTCAATTTAATCTACTTTCCTTCATTTAGGAAGACTCTGCTTTCTCTTGACAACTGGTACAAGGAAAATATTAATGCAACTTCAGTGATTTTCATTGGGTTACCTCAGCTCCTACTGACACTATTGATGAGGAAGAAAATAACAGAGAAAATTAAATTTATAAAATAAATCATTAGTATAAAATGTATTACATTTTTTATTCCAGATTTTAAAAGAAGATTTGTGAGGTATGGATTTACATAGGAATCAAAGTCATCCAGCTGTCTGTATCTGCAGGAAAGATAGAAACAGGAAAACCTCTGTGTCAGTGTTTTCCATCCAGGTATATGTCCTATTGTACAGAATTTCAATGTGTGGGAGTTTAAGACAGACAACCAAGTTAAATGAGAGCAAATTTAATGCAAAAAACCTGCAAAATTACTGCAATTTAAAATAATTCAGGGTTGTTTTTTTTTTTTCCTGTATGAGTTTTGGAAAAAAAATCTGGACAAGGACTGCTGGGCTCAATGTCATGTCAGATTTAAAGTTTCATCAGAGCCAGGGGTTCTAAAATTCATGACCTTCTGTGCCTTCAGTTTTGTTCTGTAATATAGTTATAGTATATTACCTTTTTTCCCAGCAATTTTTCTAGATATTTACCATTAGAATAAATATTGTGTTCCTGGGATCCTGAAAGCACAAAGGACAGATTTGTGCTCATTTTGAATGCTCTTGCCATCTGCTAATCTGTTAGAATTTGGACTAATCAGGTGAAATGGTTCCAACAGAGTATTTCAGATATTATCCTCTTCCTCCTTCACAAAATGAACTGTTTACTTTCCCTTTACACCCCTTGACTCTCATGATCTTATTAATTTTCATTGGATTGAGAAAATCAAAAGTAAATACTCAAGCAGGAAGGATCAGAGTAATCCACCCTTCTTGTGGGAAGAGAGAAGTACTTAGAGTGGAAGGAGAATCAAAAGAAAAAATTCTTACCAAGTGGGAAAAGTGTTAGACAGACTGGTTCTTAGCAGCCAGTCAAAAGAGAGAGGCAGTTCCTAGAAGGCATGTATTTATTAAAAATCCTGAGGTAGTAACCTCATCCATGTCTCTGTAGGATGACTGGGAGCCCAAAGCTCAGCTCCCTGAGATAACAGCCTGTGCTGAGATTACAAGAAGATGGCACCAAGTGTTTCACCTATCAGCATTGCTTCCACAGAAAAGGGCACACTGCAAAAGCAGAAAAAAACAAGAATTCAGCTTTTGCTCTAAAACCATGGCTCCTACACTGACTGTAAACACTATTGCCCAAGACAGCTCTGAACTAAATTACTTGGAGTAGGAGTGTGTCCTCAGGAAATGTTACCATTTCTGTGTCTAATGCTCTTCCCAAGCATTCACTGAGGGCCAGTGGATTCACCACTGGACTCAATCAACCTTTGATCTGAACTTTTAGAGACATTCTTAAGTTCTTAGATATCTCAGCCTAGCAGCTAACTTGTGATGGCAATGGCATGATCTCAGATAGTCACCTGAGACTGCTGCTCCTCAAAACACCCAGAAGCAGCCACCTGATATCTTCCTTCTTTGCTTAGTAGAGAACATTCCTGGGGAACTTACAAGGAGGAGGAGTTGAAATTCAAAGTGTGATGAATATTAGAACTAATTGGTTTGTTTAGGGATTCTGTATATGCATTGAATGCTGTGGAAAGGATGTAATTAAACAGCAGAGATTTTGCTTTTCCTAGTCCTAGCTGCTGTCTTCTGGTTTAAGAAGCTATTATTTCACTATAGTTGGCTGATTTAACCCCAGACACTAACTAACTACCATATTGGGGCTCACTATTTCCTCCATCCCTCTTCAGTGAGATGGGGGGAATGATCAGGGGGGGAAAAAGAAAAACTCTCATAGGCTGAGATAAGAAAAGTCTAAAAATTGAAACCAATAAATATATAATACTAATGATAATACCCATGCTGACAGTAATACCAATAATAATATTTTGAATTCACAGGAAATATTGTGGATTTCCTCATAACTGAAAAGTTAAAATCATATTGAATTTGAAGAAGTCTGCATCAGATCTATAGACATGAGCAATACCAGGTACAGGGCATACATGTAAATTAGTTTTTAGTTTAATTTTCTCACTCATGAGATCAAGGATTTGTCTCTTAATAAATTACTGGTTGAAGTTCTGCTCTAATAATACTTACTTTTGGGGTTAGAAAATATTTTTCTTGATTTTTATGTGTGTACTTCAACAAAATGTATGGACAATTCAGTCTTAAAGCTCTTATCAACCCAGTGCCTATCTCATGTTAGGTACCACAGGGAAAGGAGATCTGTGTGCAAAGGCTGCTCTGGGGAGTGTTCCTATAGCTGCTCTCTACTTTGAAGAGCCCTGCTTGGCCTCACTCTTCTGTGGAATCTCATGTTTCTCTGTGCTTTGACCCTGGCCCAGGCTGAGACATCTGTCATGAGATGTGCCAAAGACCAAGGTGGGAAGGTTGTTTGCAGGAGAGTTCACATAACAGTCCCTTGGAAACCTCCCTGGCTTGAGACTCTTTTTCAGTTGCCCTGAGTGCACCAACAGGCCTTAATTTTTCTGAAAAACTTCATCTGCATCCTCCACCCCAGCACCCTTTACCCATTGGCCTGGGAGTTGCATTAAAGTTCAGAGCTGGGGCTTGCCCCTTGCCTGAGTGAATTATGTGTTTATGCATTGTGTGTGCATGCATTTATTTTTAGTTATATGTAAGCTATAACACTGCACAAATAAAACAAATATCCTAATTTCTTGGCACTACAAGACAGAAAGCTACAGAAAGATGTGTTAAATGTATTCCTAATTTCACTTAATGACAACATAAATCTCAAACCTTAGAAGAGATTGTCCTGAACCTTTGTAACATTTCAGAGTGACTTTTTTTTTATTTTTTCCTTTTAAGGAAATAAAAAAAGTAAAATGCTAAATAGACTAAAACACTAAATAGCCTAAGTAAAGGAAGAATTGCTTATGAAGTCCTTTATATTTGTGAATACAAGTAATGTTGCCATGGTAGTTTTTTTTTTTTTTTGCACAGAGATTGCTGTGAAAACTAAAAAGGTAATCAAGTGCAATTTTTGTTTTGTTGACAATTTTCTACTTTTTTATTTCTGTTTTCCTCACTGGAAGCGAAGAAAACTTTGTGTTATTGCCTTACTTGATTTCAGAAAACTTGATTGTTTTGAGACTGCATAGAGCATGTTTCAGGAATTTTGTACAGGGATTCAGCTACCCAGGTGGAAAGCCAGCCAGGAAGCCTGGCAATTGGAGCAGTCTGCCAGGTGGGAAGCAGGGCAGCTGGACTGCCATGGCCACCTGGAAGTCCAGTGAGGTGGGCAGGCAGCCCCTCACCCAGCACTGTGCCAGCTGGCTTGCAAGATGTGGAAGGGAAGCCTCTCTGTCTGCCTGGTTTCCATAAAAGGTGCAGAAAAAAAACAGCTTGTTTCCAAGGAAAACAGAGTTTTTGTGGAACCAGAATGCTCAGGTGGGAAGTTGTTTTAGAAATTGTTTAGCCAGGAGCCCAGGCATGGCCAGAGTCACCATCCAGGAGGCAGATCTGGGATTGCTTCCAGAAAGATCAGAGCAAGGGGGCACAAGGCTGAGCAGAGGCACTTCTGTAGTGCAGCCCAGGCTGGTTGTCTGCTCTAGGGCTTGCACAGGGCTCCCAGAAAAACTGACAGATAATGCGTGGATAGGCCTTCCAGGTAAGGCTGGAAATGCCAGATAAAGGAAGTTAATGCACTCACAATTGTTATACCTGGAGAGAGGGAAATTGATATTTGGGAAGTCACATATGAATGGTATGATTTGTTTGCATTTTTTATCTTCTGTATCTGTTATGCATTAAACATCAAATTCAAATAGGAAGAGAAAGGATTTAGAAAACTAAAATAGAACGTGGAGGTCAGTAAATCCAATAGCAATAAATATATTATCCCTGCAACTGAAAATGTTGTGTAAAGTGCAATGGTCATGTACATCACATATTTTCCAACCAGAAAATAATGTTACATAATGTTGTACCTTTCAGAATATGGACTGTAAATCTGGGTATTAAAATCCACCAAAAAAACAAGCCTACTGCAACTCTGAACTGTGGTACATCTTTCTAATAGTGAACTAGTGTCTGTCTAGGAGAGTACTCACTTTTATTCGTAATATTAAGCCACTGAAGATGATGAGTGTGCACAGGGCATTCTGTTGACTTCAGTTATTCTAAATACCATTAAAAATATGGGCTATATTTCCAAGTATTACAAAATGAAGAGATTTCCAGGACTATTATGTGAGTCATGGAACGTAACTGTTCCAATGCAAACTAACTTCTCACTGAAGTCAGCAGGGTTCAAATGGATGCTTACATTGAATTATCTTTAGCTCCATCTGTCTCACTGAACAAGAACTAATATAGGTGTATGCTTGAAAGTTGGTGTTTCATTGAGTCAAAGTTGAAATGAAAGTTCCTTTGCCTTCAGGGTGAAAAACAGAGATTTTGATTTGCTGTGAAATTTATTTCACAAAAAAAGGCTGTAAACACCTTATTATACAGATGCAGCAGGATTCTGTTCCTTCCATCTGCCTCCTTCTATCCTTTTTTTTTTTTTCACATAATGGTTCATTTTCCTTCTTCAGATCTTTAGCCTGCTCTCACTTAAATCCACCATCTAACTTGTGGAAGAAAAAATATGGAGGCTCTACATATCCGAACTTTACATTCACATGTATGTAAGACTCAGTTTGAATGTCCTGCACTTTTTCAGCTATGTAACATTATTCATACTGGAATTTAAAATGAAACGGTGCAGGAGGGCAATGTTAAGGGAGAAGACACAGCCCCAGTACTGTGCAATCCAGGGAGCTGCACCATCACTCAAGATTGCAGCTGCTGGGCCTGAGACCCTTCACAGCAGATGGTTCCACTGAGGCAATAGCAGCCCCTTCTGACTCCTCACTCACACGCTCATGTGGGATTCCTCTTTCTTCAGGCTCAACCCTGTATTTCCTGCAGAAGAGTCTCAGGTATCAGATTTTATAAATAACTAATTAATAGCAGTAGGTTGACTCAAGCTGGGTGTCTCCAAAAAGGGACCCAGAAGAAAAAAATCCCTGAGCAGAGATCCTTGCCCTTCATGCACCCATCTTTCACATGCCCCCCACACACCTTTTTAGTTCAGTGGTGATTTTTGGTCTGGGGTCCTCCAACACCTATTGGATTCTTTCTCTTCTTTCCATTCAGGTGGAACATTAAGTACTGTCATCCTGAGGAGCTGCAGCTTCTGCTGCCATTTTTAGCCTCCCTCCTTAGCTCTGGTTTGTGCCTCTTTTGTACCTGCTCTGTGGCAGAGCCTGGGAAACTAAAGTACTAGATTTGGAATAATTATAACTTAGCAACAACTAATACATCACTCTGTTATCAACATTCTTCTTATCCAAAAGCCAAAATACAGCACCATACCAGTTACTTGGAAAATTGTAAAGAAAATTTACTCTATTACAGCAGAGAGCATATCTAGGTGAAGGTCCCCAGCTTATGGCCTAAGGCTTCAACAACTGCAGCTTCTCAGATAAAGCAAGCAGAGCTAAGCAATCAGCATACTGAACCACACAATATTATAACAATAAGAGACTCATTCTGTTGTTTCCAGAGTTTGCTCATTGCAAATATATGTAGTTCTCAAAACATTCATGTAAATACTTCAGGAATACTGTGAAGCTGGTTTATCCTTAATGTCTGCCTGAAGGGAACAATTATAACTCACCACCCCTATTGAGAGTCATAGATCTGTGAACAAGGAGAAAAGATTGGATGTTGTATACCTTAACTTCATCAAGGCCTTTGACATATTCCCCCAGAGTAATCTTAGAGCTAAATTGGTCAAATAAGAACTCAGTAAATGGGCAGTTGAGTGGAAGGGAGTCAAAAATTGACTTTGTCATTGGGATCAAAGGGTAATATCAGCAATAGAAACTCCAGCTGGCAGCTGGTTACTGGTGATATCTCTCAAAAATCAAAACTGTGACCTTTTAAAATCTGGACAATAGGATCAGATAGATTTGAGGGCAGAAGCTGATATGCTGGAGGACAAGGCTGATATTCAGAGGGACCTGACAAGTGGGATTGGACAAAGGGGCTGATGGGAACATCAAGAAGTTCAAAAAAAGTAAATGCCAAGTTTTGCACCAGGGGAGGAATAGCTCCATGCACCAGTACCTGACACAGCCTGTCTGGAAAGCAGCTTTGTGGAAAAGGACCTGACTGTTTTTCCACAAGGATGGAGGATCCTGATGGGCAGAATGGGAAACAAGGACAATGTACCCTGAGGGGAATGGCACCAGCAGGCAGAAGGATCAATTCTCTCTACTGAGCCCTGCTGAGAACACATCTCATTCAGATCTGGGCTCTGCAGCAGAGGATAACATTGAGTTCCCAGAGCTCTCCCTTGGTGCCATGACCTGCCAGTGACAAATGCTTATGTACTAACCCTTATAAACTTTGGCTGCAAGAAAGGGAAGATCCACTGGAAAGGAGTGAAAAATATTTAGGTGTAGATTAGTAACCACAGCAACCTAAAAGGATTGTGAAGTAAACAGCATCAGCAGGTGAAAAGGCTGAATGAAATAATCAAAATCAGTATGTAATTGGGTGACCCACTTACTGCATTGGAGCCCTACAGGAGGAAGCATTGGAGTTGTTTCTTTAGGCTGGATCTGCAAAAAAGTAAGCTACGTGTTTTGCCCAAATATGGAATGCAGAATCATAGAATATCCTGAGCTGGGAGGGCCCTGCAAGAACCATCAAGTCCAGCTCCTGTCTCTGCACAGGGTAGCCCCAGGATCCCACCTGTGTCTGAGTCCACTGTCCAAATGCTTCCTGAGCTCTGTCAGGCTTGGTGTTGTGACCATTTTCCTGTTCTAGTGTCCAATGACCCATTGGATGAATAATCTAATACCTAATATAAAGCTCCCCTGACACGATTTTGTGCAGGCAGCACAACCCCTCCCTTTTCACTGCTCTGAGCAAATACAAGTGCCATTTCCCAAATGTCTGATGGGACAGGTGCAGAGAAGCAGGATTGTGTATCTGGCTCTGAAGGTAGGCTGAATCTGTAACAGGTCATGTGTGAATGGAATAGGTGTGTTTCAAAAATTATTAGGGGTCACTGAATCTGATAGTTGAGGTTAAATGACAAATGAGGCTGCGAACAGGGTGCACATCATGCACCCACTGCAAACAGAGCAGGCACACTGACACCACTGACACACTGCAGAAAGATCACCAGGCTGGTCAGGAGCCTGCAAAATATGGCTTTGAAGGGAAGACTGGGAAACTTGGCTTGTTCAGCCTTCAGAAAGGAAAGATCAGGGCTTTCTTTCTGATGTACTGCTCTACAACTGCAAGCTGATGATGGAAGGTGTAGAGCAGAGTAGGATGCTTTTCAGAAGGGTGAAGTGAAATGATGAGAGGGAGAGGACATATAAAATTTTATAATACAAACACAAAGTAAGCTATACTAGTATTCCACACAGCATTTTATCTTTATTTTGTATGAGAATTGAGAAGCAGTAAAGAATCAGGTTATAGAGTACACTTTCAACTTCACTTTTTTTTTAAGAAGAAAGAGCCAGTGCATCAAAAGAAGACCTGTGGGATGTTTTTTTAATACACACCTTAGACTTCCATACATTTAAATTTATATTAAAGCAGTCAAATACAATTACTTTATGATTCTGTGATTTTTGGGCAAAAGAAACTGCAATTTATACCACCTTCAAAACATTATTTCACTAAAATTAGGGTAAAAGTAGTGGTGAAAATCTGACTTCTAAAAATCTTTTCTCCTAAAACACTGTGGAGAGGTTTCATTTTCCCATCAGCTCTAATATTGAAAAATGTTTAATTATACATAAAAAACCCTACAGTTTTATTATACTTAGGTTTCATCATCAATAAAAAAGTTAACAATCCATTATCTGATTTGCATATTCTCAAAGAAAAATGAGCAGTATATTAAGTGGCAAAGAAAGGAAGAAGTTGAGTGTTGTTCATTGATCCCAGGGTTCATAAGTTATGCTTACCTAACTGTTATTTGACCCACTGCTAATATCTATAGCATCAAAACATTTTAAGGAAAGTGGCATTTTGATTTTTAAGATTATCTAATGAAGCTGTTTCCTTTTTCTCCTTATTCATGTTGTCACAACTAAAATCCAGATGAGCTGATAAAAAAATCAGACTACTTCAAGAACACAAGCAATTTTATATTTTTTTCACACCATATTTGCTTTAATTGGTAGAACATTGTTTTGAGTGGTGTATAGATCAGCAGACTTTGAAAGGCTTTTTCTCTAACAAGTCAAAGCTGCTGTCAAGCCCACTGCTGTAAGAGGGTCAACAACTGATCTCAAAGTTACGAATGACAGTATTTGCATTTTCTTTGAGCAAAGACTTATGGGTTCATAGAAACGCATGCATTTATTAAAAATAAAGAAAATTGAGTTAAAATGTAATATCAGTTCAGGGGTGAAATTGGATTATTTTTATCTTAAAAAAACCCACTTACTATGAAAGGAATATGCAAAAATAACATTTGAGAATTTATTAATCAATGCTTAGGAAGAAAAGTTTGTTGTTTTTCACATATGATCTCAAAGGTGCTTCCATACCTCTTAGTTTTCCAAAATACCCAATGGTACTCCTGGAAGTCATTTATCCTGGGAGCATCCAAGATGATTACAGAACATCTGTGTGAATAGGCAGGGTTCTTACTGCAACTGATTTGAAAAATTCCTCATGTTGCCAGGATTCCAAATGGGTGACAAGCCAATGACTGGGACTTCACACAAACTTAGATTCTATGGCTTTCCACATCCTACAGATATGTCTGTCTGATCAGATGTCTGTGGAAATTAAAGTACAGGAGGCTGCTTTGTGTTGGAGTCTCTTCCATTGCTGGAGTCTCTCCCATGTGTCCTCAGGCTGCGCCTGGTGCTGACTTTGAGAGCTCCTGGGCCCAACATTTACAGACTTCAATTGTAAAATAGCATCACACCAATAGCTGCAGGAATAAAATACCAATTCAATTGCACATGCACAGAGTGCAATCTCAAAGCACTTGATAAGCCAGTCAAATAATAAAAATCCCAACTTTGTAGACATTTGTCACCAGTAAGTTTCATGATCAAGTATTTGTCTGCTTGCTCCTGGTGCAAACATCCTTTGAAAAGATATCATTGCTGCAGCAGTAAGCTTTATTTCTTTGTCCCCTTTTACAAATTATTGCTGAAGAAAACAGGATTTTTACATTGATTTTAGTGGGTTGTAATGTGCCACATGTTAAATAATGACTGGCAATTTCTTAAGTCGTCAGAAAATCAATTTTCATGTAGATGGTATTAAGTGTGAAGTATGGCTACATTATTCAGGTATTTGTTTATTTGAAAGAAATTGAAACTTCAAAGCATCATTTTTTTATTATTATTTATGTTTAAATCCTGTAGTCTGCTGATTAAAAAAAAAACACCAAAAAAAAACCAGAAAGAAAGAATACAATTTCTTGTTGCTTGAGATTATATCAGTATATGTATTTTGTCGTAATACTTTCTACTAAAAGACACTCTGTAGTTCTGAACTACTTGGACATGTACTCCAACAGGGCAGAAGGCAAAGGATCTTCACGTTATGTCAGTGGCAGAGCAAACAGAATAGGGAATCGTTGTTGCTAAATATTAGAAGATACAGTTTAGGATTGAGTCAACTGAGCTGGGGGAAAAGCTTTAAGATATGAACAAGATTTCATTGTGCTGAGGCATATCGGGGCTGCAGGATTTAGGACAAGCCATTTAATTTATCTTCCCTTATGAGAAAAGGATCAAAGAAAGATAAGGATGATGTTTTTTTCCAGGCTCCAGGATCTGAACACAGGCAGGGATGTTTTAACATTTCTGACACGCAGGCCTGGATGAGGGATTGTGTGGGACCTCTGTGCAGCAAGAGCACTGACACTGCACCAGGGCACTCAGAGTGCTCCATCCCAGTGCAGAAACCCGAACAGGAGGGGCTGCAATTCAGAGGACTGGTTCACACACTGCCAGCATAACACACCACTCTAATCGTTATCAAAGAGGTCAGGGGAGATTTTAACCATGTGGGCAGATTAAAATGGCTGGGGCTTTACAGTAGCTGAGATTGATGCAGGCTGGTACAGACAACCAACTTGTCCCTCTCTGTTTCTGCTCCTTCAGCCAGGGCTCCTGTGGATTTACTGATTACTCAGCTCCCCTGGCTGCATACCAGTACATGTAGTACAGAAGGGAGGATGGAGGAGGCAAAGGAGAGCTCTTGGGAGAGCCACAAGGGCCTTTTGGAAAGCTGAAAGCTGAACTGAGAGGCTCACACTGAAAGGAAACACCAGCAAGGAGGAAGTGTGGTGACACAGCGCAAAAATAAAAAATTTTACCTGGCATTTACCATTTCTGCAGGGAAGTGAGGAGAAACAGATCTGCAGATACACTATTAATTATACATTCTTTTCCCTCAACAGCCAACAGCTCTGATATTGTTCCAGCTACAGTGGCAGTTGATACATAGAAACTGAATACACCTGCTATTTTTCAGATCAGAGGACACAGGCTAACACATTTTTTCTCACAGAGAAGTGTTTGTTTTCCTGTGAATCAAACAATTTAGATCTTTTAGCCATGTTGGGCTGTTTTTCCTCCACTTGTGGAAATGCTGTCCTCCTTTTACCTCATGTGAACTATTGTGATTGAGTTTTCTTGTGAGTGAGAATGATCTTTGTCTTTTACATGAGGCTTAAAACATTATGTGGTGTCTTCAGTCACCTCACAAATTCACAGTAGCAGCACCGCTGCACCATCACAAGCACCAAGGAAAAGTTTTATGTCTTAAAAATAAAGTTTGAACAAAATATAAAAGCAAAACAAAAAAATGACAGAAATACTTGTCATACAAAAAAAAAAAGAAAAAAAAAGAAAAAACAAAACAAAAAGCCTACCAAACCAACAAAAACCAAACAACAAATTGTAAGACCCCAGCACAAAACACATCCTGGCATGACAGTACAAGAGATATTGTTTGAAAAAATACTTTTTGATGTTGCAAATATATTCACTGTGCATGGGTATTAAGAATCTCTGAACTTTTCCTTTGCTCTTGAGCTTAATATCTTCTGTGACTTTTCCAAATCACTCCTTTTTAAATGCTCTCCAAGCAAATGCATATTAGCAGGTCCCTACAACCTTCAGCTTTACTAAGATTTTTTTATAATTGTATTTTCTCCTGGAAAGCTTTAATACCTGACATTTCTGCATGGACAAAATGTTGATTTCCTTTGTCAATAATCCTCTATCATTCACAGGATATAAAGGCACTTTAACTAATTTCTGGTTTGCAATTCAACATGCAAATATAAAATTAATGCATTATTAAATTGAATTCTATTTTTCATCACAAATCTATAAGTTCTGTTAGAATTACTGTTTTTTGAGATTTGTTGATGTTTAGGCCTAAATTATTGATCATTTAATATATCTTAGCTTTTAGGGTTAAAATTAAATTTTATCATTTAGTATGCTAACTTCTATGGGTTCTCTTCTTACTTGAGCCTAAATTTCCCTTCTACCTACTTTCTAGTTTGTTCCTGATACAGAACCCACTGAACAAAAATGTTCTTCCAACTTATTTGTTTTTGGTTAAGGACCTTTTTTCCTTCAACCTCTTTCTTGCCTGACTTAATTTTCTCAAGGTTTTCATCCTCTCTTTTTTTTCCCTTTAGCTGATAGTCTTCCTCTTTTCTCATATTCATGTGAATTTAATATTTTTTCCTTCATCTTGGGATTTTATTACCTTCTACCTTATTTTCTAAAGATATCTTCATCACTGCTTCCTGCTTTAAAGACACTTCAAAACCTCTTCTGGTTATGCTGTTCTCCTGCTCTATATTTTTCTTATTCAATCCACCATTCTAATGCACAAGTGTAAAATTCATAAATAAATTTACATACATTATTGAAGCAAGATTTTTTTTGTTTGTTTGTTTGGTGGCTCTTCAGCTGAAAGTTTAATTTCTGGACCCATCCCAGAGTTATTGACACTGGGAAAATCTCTTCAGCTCCTGGGGCCTCTTTCCATTTTCTTCTCAGTGCCTGTCTATTTAATATGGTTTTTTAATATGAGAATAAACAGATGTTGGATTATATCACAGTCAGACATCACAGTAATGGGGTTGTGCAGAAATCTTTAAGTGATAAGAAGTTTGTGGCATTTTACACAAGTTTTGTATGGTTTTAGGTCAGCAAAGTGACACACTTGTTATCTTGTGAATTCACAGAGCAGAAGACTGCAAAGAACCTACTGCTACATTCCAGAGGGTGTAAACAATGTCTGCCCTTACCCAGCTGGTTAAAAATATCAAAGAGTTACTTCTAATTTGCAAAGAACCCCAGCACTGTCATTAATTATCCCAAACATGCTGGGTGTGGAGCTGACCCTATGAAAAGATTTACTCTAAGATGGTCTACAGCTTGTTCTTCCTTCTGGATTTCACAAAGTGGAGATTAAATTCATTACAGTTTGAGAAACAGGAGCAGTTTTACTCTTAATTTCAAATTATTGAGCCAAAAAAAATAAAATTATGTATTATTTTTGGTTTTGTTTACCACTGTCTTCATAGTGCAAAGATGGATAATTTTGAAAACTGAAATGTGATTCTGAAACATTATGAAATTCCAACCCCAATCATATTGTTTCTGTTTCAGACAAAATTTTTCTATAATAACAATTTCTAATCTAAGAGAATCTTTTTATCTTTCCCAAGATATGTTTCCTCTCTTATTTCATCAAATCACGTTGTAGAAGCCCTTTCCACAACTGATTTTAATTTTAATTTCACAAATATAATTTGATAGTTTTAGAAGGAGGGGGAGAAAGGAAAGCAGAAATTTAACACTTCCTCAGTAACTATGATTATATACTTATATGTTACCTATAGAGGTGTTTTATTTCCTTTTTTTTTTTTTTTTTTTTTTTTTTTTGCTTTGCTTTGTTCTAAAAATCTAAACAAACTTTGGAAATTTACCTGGAAGCAACTTTTCCAGAGGGAAATCTGTGGTTTCTGCTCATCATTCATGCTGACACAGGAGGTTTGATGTTTAATGAAAAGCTATTTTTAGCCATGTAGGAAGAAGAAGAAAAGAAAAGTCATCAAGATGTGGGCAGTTTGGAAGTTATTAAACCTTGGGGAGTCTTGGTGCACCAGACACCAGCCATGTCTTCCTGGTTACAAATAAAACTGCATTGTTAGCTGTGTCCATGTGCACTCAGCTAATGAATTAATGCAGAAGCTGATTAATTCCATAACACTGATTTCCTGACCACTGGTTTACATTTGAAATTTGTGTGTATTGCAACTATACATTTGTGTGGAAGAAATTTATTAGAAAAGCATTTCTTAATTAAACAAACAAACATGTACTTCTGCATCTCCAGCATGCTACTATTCAATATGTTAAGAAAAAACAAAAAACTCTTTCTATGTGATCACCATAAGAAGATTCTCTGGCTTCCAAGACACAAAGAATAAATCATTCAAATATACTAGCATGTCAAATCCAAGTAAATTCCTTCAGGGAAGAACTCTTTGTTGTGTAACTAAAAGAAGATGAAAAAATGAATAATTACTGTGATATGTAGGTCATAAATCTGTTCCACTGGTTTAAATAGTAAAAGACTGGAAGATGTTTGCAAGTGTATCAGTAGCTATACCATAATGTAGTAAACATTGTATGGGTCATAAAGGATTTATATAATTAATTTTAGACAGCTTCAATAAAAAATTTAATATACTGTTGGAAAAAAACCTGTGACTAAATGCTGACTTTTTTCTCTGCTTGTCTTGTTACAGTTTTCTTTGTTTGTTGGGGTTTTGGGAAATAAAAGGACTGTAGGATCATCATCAAGCATTTTTGACCTTTGCTCATAAGTCAGAAAGCTCTGGGAAATAATATATTATTCTTACAATGCATTAATACCAGATGATTTTCACAATATGATCTTAGTAGAGAATTTTTTATCCATCCATGAATCCTTCTCTTCCCAGCTAGAAAGGAATGATTCCACATGATTGTCCCTGTTCTTTCTCTTGAAGCCAAAGACAACATTGACTGAATGGCTGTGTACATCTAATGCATAGATGGGTACCTACACACATGAACTTTATCCCCTTCTCCAGTATTGCTACAGCCAAGAAAACACATTCTGCATTATGTCTTCATTTTATGTGATGTGTTCAAGTCCACCTGAAAGCTGAGAATGAATCACTAAAAAGAATTAGCACAACTGCGCAAAACTATTTGATATGGAGTCATGATTTTCAATGATATGGTTTCATATCTGCCAAATTTGCCAATGAGTGAATGGTGATGGGGAAGGAGGTTGTAACAGAGGACAGCACTGCTCTGGGGAGGGTGTGGTGGTGGTATAGATGTTCCAAGAGTAGAGAACTTTTCCCATCAGAGTCTGGACAGTGCCCGGAGTCTCGTGCTCCAGTGAGGAGCATCAGATTGACAAAGGAAACATGAATCCTTTGTAAGTACTTAGTGTGGAAAGATTATTGAAAATATCAGATAGTAAAAACAGGATAAGGAGATGCAGGAGAAATTAGTTTTGTTGGATCTGATTTTTTTTGTGAATATAGAGATCAACTGGAGGAAAACAGAACTTCTTTACAGTATATTTAGTAGCAATGGACATTATTTATGAGGAAGCTAATCAAAAGGCATCTCTCTGATACTTGCAGGTTCTATAACATTTTCTGTGGGATTGTTTTTTCAACTGATGCAGCTAGAGCTTGAATTTGAAACTGTATTTGATAAAATGAATGTAGTGCAACAGAGAGGAATGTTTTTAATCAAAGACCCTGAAAAAAGTAATTAAGGCTTAAGTAAATACATGATGGTTGTGTTTCTAGCTCTGCAAAACACTTAAGAAAGAATCCACTTTTAGGTGAGATCTCCTTTAAGGATGACAGTTCTGTAGTTATAACAGAAAATTATAGTCATAAAAAAAAAACAGATAAAGGTCTTGTAAAACAAGAGAGATGGAAATGCTTTATAGTGGCTTCAAATGTAAACAAAAGTGAGAAAGCTATTAAGACTTTGATTACATCAATAGCACAGACCAGTTCAAATAGATTATTATGTGCTGTTGGCATACACAATTTAGGCTCCAGGAAGGTGTTTAAGACAATCTGGAAAAGGAGACTTTATTCTTTTCTTTTTCTTTTTACTCCATCTGAAAGAACCTTCTGGAAGATCTTATAGTTTACTGGCTTGTCATTGGATATATTTTGCTAGCCACAATATGCTCAATACAATAATTAACATTTAAAATTAAACTTGGTTTAGTCAGCACATCTTTAAATAGTTGCCAGGGAAATAAAGGTTCATAAATATTTGAATATAAAAATAATAAACTTGTAGAGCACAAAATTAATAGTTGACACTGGTTTCTTTATAATATTGCTAATATATCTTTAGAAGGTTCACAGTAAAATGTAAACAAGGTAAATTTAAAATTTCCTACTTCATTTTTGCCATCTGTTAGAAGAAAATCTACCATCCCTATAGAACAATGGTGGGGCTTGGACTGGATTTTTTTTGTATGCTTTTATTACTTCTGCTATGCAGGTCAACACTTATCAGCTGCACTAATTGGGGAAAATTGATTCAGTCTCAAAGGAAACTTCACATTGCATCTCAGTAGCAATGAGCTGTTTTGTAAGGTGGAGACTTATCTTGACAAAACAGTTGTAGACACCTGGAGAAGATGTAGGAGGAAGTGTAAAAAAAAAACAACCCTCTGGAGATTGACAGTGCAATATTGCAATACTAATTTCTCTGTTTTTCTTCATATCATTATTTCAGGATCCCTCCAGCCACAGGGGAGATGGTTGCAATGTCACTGTGCCCTGCTGTACTTCAGTAACAGAAATATGATGTGTTGCAAAAGGGTGACAAAGAAGGAGTGGAATCTATGCTAATGTAATGGTTCAATAAAGAGTGAGTGAAATTTCAGAGCTTCTTTGTGATTCTTCAATCAGATGCACACATGTAGGTATATTTTTCATCTTAGGAAACTAAGGTGTCAGTTGAGAGAAAAATTTTGTAGACAGGAATAATAGCAAGTGGGATAATTCAGTTTATAAATTAATGCCTAGATATAAGATTGGATTGAAACCTAAAATATTTTGTTACTGCTACATCCCTAGATTATTTTCTGTCTCTTCCCTCACGCATATATACACACAGATGCAAAACTTCAAAAAATATTTCATTCTCTGTCAGAACATAGATGTTTGTAATATTCTTACAAAAGATGATACACAAAATCATGGCAAAGGGTCAATTTTCACATTTAATAGTAGCAAGGACTTTTAAAACAATTTCCATAACTTGAAGTTACGGTAGAATAATTGTTATTAGAAGACTCAGAAAATTATACTAAAAAGAGTATAGGGATATTCAATTAAAATTAACAAAGTGAAAACAGTCATACCTTATTTTTGATGAATCCTGCAATACATTTTCATAAACCATCAGGCAGAATCGAGGAATGTAAAGCAAGATTAAAACTAAGGAAATGGTGAAAGACAGATATTGTGTGATCTGTGCTATACCAAAGTACAGCAATTACTAAACGCCTGCTAGTAAAATGTGAAGTTCTAGTGCAATAAAGGCCCAGTGTATGATCACTTTATAAATGTCTAATAGGATGAAGGACTTGACTTTCTTCAAAGAGTGAAAATACTAAACAGCAGCCATGAGAAGACATTTAGGTTTCTCAAGTCTTCCCCTCTGCCGTTCTGTCATCACATACACCATCTTCCATAATAACTAATTAGACTAAGACAATGACGATGATCACATTTTTGCTCTTTGGTCATCACATACACCATCTTCCATAATAACTAATTAGACTAAGACAATGACGATGATCACATTTTTGCTCTTTTTGTGCACACAGGTGACAGGATACCAATGACAGACACTCCTAATGTCTCCAGATTTAGTGTGGAAGGTCTACCTATATTTTTACACAAGTTGAACAAGAACTGACCCGATGGAGACAGCTGGGCAAGGGATCTCCAGCACAGGCTGTGCTCTCTTTTGTCCTTGCAGGAAATGATGGGGCATGTGGGGTGCATTAAGAAGAACATTGTCAGGAGGTTGAGGAAGGTGTTCCTGCCCCTGCACTCAGCCCTGGTGAGGCCAGTCTGGAGTGCTGTGTCCAGTTCTGGGCTCCTCAGTACAGGAGAGACTTCAAGTTCCTGAAGTAAGTCCAGCAGAGACTGAGAAAGATGATGAAGGAACTGGAGCACCTCTCCTATGAGGAAAGGCTGGGGAAGCTGGGCCTGTTCAGTCTCAAGATGAGACTACTGAGAGGAGAGCTCAACAACATATCTCCAGAGATTTATAATAGAAGAAATATTAATTGAGTGAATATCTACTTAACTACTAAAGAAGTGATAGTCACGTAAATACATGCAAAAGATGAATTGTTAAATTTTGTCAAAGCATTAACAATGAGGTTACAAGGAAGAATAATGAAACGGATATTTTTAGTAGCATAAGCATATATTCTATTAAAGTCTTAAAATAACTCCCATTATTAAAATTTTAAACCCTTTTTAATAATAGTTGGATGCTTTTCTTATCCATCAGTAATGTTCATCTTGATGAACAAATAATACAAATGCAAATATTTTGATATATACAGAAATTGTGTGCCTGTGTTTCCTAGACTTACACATAAACATAAAAGAGTTGATACCTGCACTTCCCAGTTTCAGTTGTGTTCTCAAATAAGAGAATATGCCTTATAAATTTGTAGAACAGGCTGATTTAGTAAGGAGAGTTTATTGAAAGAAGATCACAAGGAAACTGTTACAACTTTAAATCATACAGATAAAACATCATTACTTCATAGTGGGTATTACTTTAGTTCTTGGCATCAATAAAGTTTGAAATACTCATTAGGAACTGTTCATTGAGTTAGGCTTGTCTTTTATTTATGAAGTGTTTGCAAACCAGTAACTTTGTTGCAAATTAGATTTATCTTCATCAATTTTCCATTAATGGCTATTGTAGACACATTGTGCATTATCCTATAGATTGTTAATCTCAGGAAAGTGAATACTTCTTTGCTAGTCAATATTTGAAATCTGCTAATGGAACTCTGTGACAGATGACTTGCTACAGGCATGGTTTCTCTACCCTGATTAGATAGAAAATTAGGATCAGTGCCTGATGGTCAATATTTCAAGAACAGCATGCAGGAAGTGTTACTATTTAGGACTTACAAAGAAAACAAAGCTTTGTAAACTGCATCATTCAGCAGTATTTCTGGTCTTCATTTGCACAATACTATGGCTATTTCTGTGATGTGTGATGTAGTCAAAAGGTATCTTTCAAGCCTGGGAAGAAAAGATGCTCCAATGGCATTTTCACTGTCATTATGAACCTCAAACCTTGGGACTTTGGTTGGTTTTTTTCTGGGCAATAGGGACACTGCAAATGTTAAGATGAAGATCGACATCTTAAAAAAAAATCCATGAATATCTCTGGGCCGTGGAATTGTATCTTAGAGTACCTAAAACTAAATTATGACAAAACAGGAAGATCTTTCTCAGGTGTTTAAGAATCTCTTATCAATGTCTGAGCAAGTCTTCATGTATTTTAAAAAGATCAATCTTAAATAGCAAAGTGTTGACTCTTACTTAGCTTTTGTAAATTTTCTCCTGGATATCTTATACAAATCCAGCAGGCATTCCACTGGAGATTAATATTTATCCATTACAGAAGACAATACAAACATAAGCAGAAAATTAGGGCTTCCTTGTGAAATGGCAGGATTTATATGAATTGTAGGTTTTAAACAAGAACAACCTGAAAAATCCTAACTGGTAAAAATAGCAGCACATTATATAGTATTCCTGTTTTTTAGGTTGAAACATAAGGATGTTTCTGCTTGAATATAGGCTACCTATTGTTCTGCAGATTTCAAACATAGTATGACCTGCACGTGTGGATCTTTTCAAAGTATTGCTGATCAAGCATTCACACCCAAAGTTCCTCACAAATTGCCTGCCTCTCCACTCAAGGTCATGCTCTATTAAGACTTTGATACTAGAACAAGCTTCCCAGAAGGTTTGTTCTGAACCATTAGCTGCTCGTAGCCAGACTGTAACATCCGTCCTTTTCCTGACTGATTCTGGAGGGATTTTTTATTACAGAGTGTTGTATGGATCTGTTGTAAGCACTGTTATTAGNCTCTGAACCATTAGCTGCTCATAGCCAGACTGCTGTAGCATCAGCCCTTTTCCTGACTAATTCTGGAGGGATTTTTTATTACAGAGTGTTGTATGGATCTGTTGTAAGCACTGTTATTAGGCCAGGACTTGCTAAGGGTGCACAGTGGTCTCTTCCAGTGTAGATTAGAGAATTAGAATGTGATATGGCCTCTTACACTCTCAGCTTTCTGCTTTTTTCAGCAATAGGTAATAATTTATTACCAGTACATATTTTGCATGGTACCACATCAGTACTACTGATTTCCAATTGTCCTAAAAAAACCATGTTTACAAGAAAGCTACAAATTCCTTCACAACATTTCTGGGTTCTGTTAAAATTATATGCCTAAATTTTGCCTGAAAATCGGAATATTTTCAAATCAATCTATTTGTTTTTTTTGTTGTTTGGGTTTGGTTTCTTTGGGTTGATTTTGTTTTGTTTTGTTTTGTTTTTTTCATTTTCAAATTACTGACCTGAGTCAAATTTTCCAGCAAAGACAGATAATAAAAGGTACTCAGTGCTCTCACTTCTTGATCATGTACAATTGATTAGCACGTTCCAAAAATGCACTGATAAGGAATTTGCATTGCCACCTTGTGCATTTCTTCTGGAATTTTGAATATTCTACTTGGTCAAAATTTGTTATAAAAACAAAAGTCTTAAAAAACATCTCTTTGCTTTCTTATGAATGATATCCACAAGGCAGGTTGCAATTCATGTCAGAAAGACAGAGTTAGAAGAGCTGCATAACTGCTGCCCTTTTAAACTTTTGTGAAAGTCCATGGAGATCTTTCCCTGAATTCACACTGGGAGTTTCCATAAGTTTTCTTGTTTAAATTACGTCTTTCATTAAATGTGTTCCTGTACTTGTGGTTATATTACTTATTGTATTTCATTTGCTCTGCTTTGTTTTTATACTTTAAGCCCTGTCTTACCAAGGTGAACTATTTAAAATAAATATTGAAAGGATGGGGCTGTGGGTAAGCTGCTCACATACATTTTCCACTAGGAAACGATCTGCTACATTGAAGTTTGAAATTGTTCTGTTTCATATTATATTCATATCTTAACTCTCTGATTTTTTAAACAAGAATACCTTGTATTTTAGGATCTGTTTATAGAACACTTTCATTATTAGTGTCCCATCTGTCACATAGCTGAGAGAGAAGGAAGAATCTGTAGAAATGACAAATAAACCCAGCAAGTTAATTTTCTATGACCAAGTCTTGTAAATAATTAATCATGCTGAATTCCTAACCTATTATGGTTTAAATAGAATGCAGACTTGACTCTTTCTTAATTGAGATGAGAGAATGGATTAGGAAGAGGCTTAGAGAAATGGAAAAAAAAAGAAGATCATATCTGAAATTCAGCAGTGATTCTTTATTAGGAGGGATGAGCAGACAAAGATGCTTATGCATCACAGAAAGTGGTATTTTTAAAGAAGAGCAAAAGAGAGTATATTGAAGAATAAGTCCAATAAATTGCCGCCTATTAAAACTGTCTCCAAGACCCTCAAAGCAAGAGCACTTTAGGTGCTGTGTTATTATCTACTTTAACAGGAGTGTCACTAAAAGACATGGGATGTGTGCTGAAATGTGTGTGATTTGCTGAATATGTATGAAGTGATCCACAGCTCAGATTTCTGTCCATCTCACAGCTGTAGACATGGCAGTAATGAGAAGGTCATAGCTCAGGCATAATTGAGGTCAGGAGATTATTGCTCAAACCAACAATATAGTTTGACAAGGGAAAGAACTATTCCCTATTAGATTTAGTTCAATTCCTTGTCAGCAAAGTTATTGCTTTTTGTCTGTTTAATGTGGGACAGGAAAATCTTTACAGACCAAAAGCATGTCAGAATGAGGCTGTAAGAGAATCCATTTCTTTGTTATACAAACACCATCATCAATATATCAATCTCCAAATTTAACTTATGATATAGAGAATGCTGCAATATAGTCATAATTACCTAGAGAACTGTTTTCATCATCATCTAGGTGTTGCAAAAGAAAAACAATACTGCTGCTTAATGGAGATTTAAACAGGTAAGCACTATGCTTACAGCAGCTGTTTAGCTCTTTTGAAGCTATTATAGTACCTGCAAAGAGGAAATATTTCCCCTGCCTGTGATCTATTTTCAGTTACTGACCTACTCACATTGTAGCATGCCTATAGAAATGATGCATCCTTTCAGTACTAAAGAGGCAATCTTGGTTGCTTTTAATTTTCCCCCTCTTTTTCACTTGGAGTGCAATTCTTTCTGCTCTACAAATTCAGTCCATTATGTAAATAAAACACTGATACCAAACACAGCCTGAGAACCACTTTAGATGACAATGTTAAAAGACTTGATGAATGTCAAGAAGCTCTTGAAGGAAATGCAGGAAACTTGTGGTCAAAGCTACGTTGCACTGAGCATCAAAAGCTGAGAAAGCTGAAGATCAAGATCATGAAGTACTCCTTAAAGATACTCTAAGATTATTCAGCTGTAGTCCAGATGCAATCAAAATTAGCCAGATTTTCTAGCATCTTGACAGGAAATCCTCACATTCTAGATCTCCAGTTCTATTTGAAGGAAATACCCAGCTGATCAGGAAAGTTGAGCCTCTTCTCTTGGGTAAAGCAAGTTGGTCTGGCCTATCTGAGATGGGCTGCACTTGAATTGAAAAAACTATCTTACCTGTACAAAGAGAGATAATTACTGCAAAATCTACTCTTTGGGGTTATAATAATACTGCAAACAAACCCTTAGTGATGTTAGTACTCCAGGATTTCCAAACACTTCCCAGTTGCTATCTGCAATGCATATCTGTATATGCATTCTGGACTTTTACTGTGCAGAGCCCAGTAAAAGCTGAGGCCTTGGAAGCCTCTCTGACCCCTCCTTGCCTTGTTTCTGACATGTGAGCCTTGTTGCAGAGGTTGGTGTGGGAGGAATCCCTCTGTCTGAGGGGAGGAGGAATTGGCTGGCCAGCACACTGTGAAAGCTGTCAACAGCATAACTACCGGGCAACAAAGCTCTTTGAAACCCCAGGTGTGACTATAAAACAGGAATGTTCACTTGTAAATGCAATGAAGGAGCTGCTGGACTGAAAATTTCATCTCTTTAGGTAAATGGTAATTTCTGTGTTAAATAGTCTATTGACTGATGACTCAATGGCCTTTTTCCTTTTGCTCTTCCATCATTTCATTTCTTATTGTTCTAGGTTTAAAATCATCAATTCTGCCCACTGCACCCATTTTTCCTAAAACACCGTGTTTTAGAATTTCATCACCACTAAGGTCGGGGTATCTGTTTGTCATAGGTTTGCCCTGGNACTTTGCACTGTTACAAATGTAAATATATTATTCAGGAATACTCTTTCTATACAACTGCATTCCAGGTCACAGTGAGTCCCACTAAGCAGAGGTTAACTAATAAATCATGAAGTTCTTTATGCATTGATTTCACCTCAAAGGGAAAAGGTTACTTATGGCTCAAATTTAACAGGCAAAGAAAACAATAAACAAGGTATGCAGTACAAAAACACTCAAAACTTCAAATTTTTTTATTTTTTTTTTTTTTAGCAATCAATATTAAAAGGATTTAGCTATACTGCTATGGGAGTTGGGTGAGCAGGGACTGGGAGTGGGTTGGCCCTGGTCAGCAATGAAGTGGGCGTTGATCTAAAGCCATGGGAGAGAGGAAGGGAAACAGCTGGTTAGATATGGAGAGGAGANTAAGGCCATGGGAGATGGGATGCTAGGAAGGGAAATAGCTGGTTAGATATGGAGAGGAGAACAGAACTGTGGGAAGACTTATATTAATGTAATTGATCCATGCAAGGTAATGTTTTGAGTTGTTGTTAATGATTGGTTGGTAACATTTTACCTCTATGGTAATGTAGCTATTCATTGGTTCATTGCCCTCCCGTCACACTGTAACACAGTCTATATATTGTTTACCCCATTACAGCTCTTTGAAGATTGTCCCATACAGTGTATGGCTCATTCTTTTGTTGGCTCCTTTATTAGAATTGTTTTTCAGACAACCTTTGTTGTGCCCGTCCCTATTCAGCTGCCACCCCGGCAGCCGTGATCTTGCCATTAAATCAAACTGGCTGTATCTTGTCAGTATAAAATAACTTAGAAGGAAACTCACAGAAAGACCTTTAAGAATTTGTTATTCACAGAATCACAGAACTGGTCAGGTTGGAAGGGACCACATGGGGTCATCTGGCCCAGCCTCCCTGTTGGATGTGCCATTCCAGAGCACACAGCACAGGGTTGTGTCCAGATGGTTCTTGAATACCTCCATTGAGAAAGACTCCACAGTCACCTCCACAGGAAAGAGGTGACTGTGGAGCTTGTTCAGGTGGAGCTTCCTGTGTTCCAGCTTCTGCCCATTGTCTCTTGTCCTGTTGCTGAGCGCCACAGAGAAAATCTGGCTCCATCCTTCTGATGCCTTCTGGATGCAATCCTTCTGGATGCAATACCTGAACAAGGGTATCACTAATGTTAGCAGTACAAAACCAGGACATTATCACTGAACAAATTATTGAATTATACTGTCAACCAACAAGCAATATTTTTTTTTCATCTAAGACAATTGAACTAGGGTGTAGATGATTTTTCTTCACAGGATCTCCGCTAACTGTAACAATAGTTTTGATGCCATGGCTACATCAAAAGAAAGCCATGCATAATGGAAAGGATGGATCTGCAGAACTGGAGAGCAGGTGCCAAGGATCTGATGTCCACACTATAGACAGTACATTTTCATTTGTGTCACTTCTAATCTGGTCCCATAAACTGAACATATTTTTATCTGGAGTATCTCTAGGACAGTCCCTGGAGTTTCCACTTTTTGCTTCCAGATCTTGGAAGACAAAGCTGTATCATACCCTGGGTTCAACTCACTTTCCTTAAAATAAGCAATACAGCACCACTGAATGTTTTTGGAGGTCTACCTGACCTCCAGCTTCCTCTGGAAATCATCCCAGGCCTCCTGTAACATGCCTGCTTCCTGTGTCAGGACCCTTGAGGTTCTTTCATGTACTCTCAGGTGTCTCACAACTGCACTGAACACTGTCATAAGAACAACTGAATAAAGAATGGATCCCTCTAAGTAAAATAGGGAAATAAGATGCAGGATAATTGTGTTGAGCTCACTCCTTTAACAACTTGATGCTTTTTAGTATTTCATTGGCCAGGCTGTGGGATGGCGAAGGATTCCTTTAGGGCACTTCTATCTCTGACAACAATAATCCAAAATTTTTTACTAGCTCTGAAGAAAAGACTGCATAGGCTACTAAGAAAATACTGTTGAGTGATTCAGAAAATAAAGATGTTTACAGAGGAATTTTAATGACCTAAAGTCTACTCTAAATAGAATCTGTTTTCCTTTTGGAGGCATATATTTGTATATTAATGAAGGTCTGGCTAAATCTGCAGCATGTACCTGAATGGAATAGTGCTAAACTGAATAGAGGTGGGATAAAAATCTTCAGATTAACAGAGGAAAAAGTGCATCTTTCATTAGAGGAAAAGNAACAATAAACAAGGTATGCAGTACAAAAACACTCAAAACTTCAAATTTTTTTATTTTTTTTTTTTTTAGCAATCAATATTAAAAGGATTTAGCTATACTGCTATGGGAGTTGGGTGAGCAGGGACTGGGAGTGGGTTGGCCCTGGTAAGCAATGAAGTGGGCATTGATCTAAGGCCATGGGAGATGGGATGCTAGGAAGGGAAATAGCTGGTTAGATATGGAACCTCCAACAGAACTGTGGGAAGACTTATATTAATGTAATTGATCCATGCAAGGTAATGTTTTGAGTTGTTGTTAATGATTGGTTGGTAACATTTTACCTCTATGGTAATGTAGCTATTCATTGGTTCATTGCCCTCCCGTCACACTGTAACACAGTCTATATATTGTTTACCCCATTACAGGCTCTTTGAAGATTGTCCCATTCAGTGTATGGCTTATTCCTTTGTTGGCTCCTTTATTAGAATTGTTTTTCAGACAACCTTTGTTGTGCCCGTCCCTATTCAGCTGCCACCCCGGCAGCCGTGATCTTGCCATTAAATCAAACTGGCTGTATCTTGTCAGTATAAAATAACTTAGAAGGAAACTCACAGAAAGACCTTTAAGAATTTGTTATTCACAGAATCACAGAACTGGTCAGGTTGGAAGGGACCACATGGGGTCATCTGGCCCAGCCTCCCTGTTGGATGTGCCATTCCAGAGGACATGGCGCAGGGCTGTGTCCAGATGGTTCTTGAATACCTCCATTGAGAAAGACTCCACAGTCACCTCCACAGGAAAGAGGTGACTGTGGAGCTTGTTCAGGTGGAGCTTCCTGTGTTCCAGCTTCTGCCCATTGTCTCTTGTCCTGTTGCTGAGCGCCACAGAGAAAATCTGGCTCCATCCTTCTGATGCCTTCTGGATGCAATCCTTCTGGATGCAATACCTGAACAAGGGTATCACTAATGTTAGCAGTACAAAACCAGGACATTATCACTGAACAAATTATTGAATTATACTGTCAACCAACAAGCAATATTTTTTTTTCATCTAAGACAATTGAACTAGGGTGTAGATGATTTTTCTTCACAGGATCTCCGCTAACTGTAACAATAGTTTTGATGCCATGGCTACATCAAAAGAAATCCATGCATAATGGAAAGGATGGATCTGCAGAACTGGAGAACAGGTGCCAAGGATCTGATGTCCACACTATAGACAGTACATTTTCATTTGTGTCACTTCTAATCTGGTCCCATAAACTGAACATATTTTTATCTGGAGTATCTCTAGGACAGTCCCTGGAGTTTCCACTTTTTGCTTCCAGATCTTGGAAGACAAAGCTGTATCATACCCTGGGTTCAACTCACTTTCCTTAAAATAAGCAATACAGCACCACTGAATGTTTTTGGAGGTCTACCTGACCTCCAGCTGCCTCTGGAAATCATCCCAGGCCTCCTGTAACATGCCTGCTTCCTGTGTCAGGACCCTTGAGGTTCTTTCATGTACTCTCAGGTGTCTCCCAACTGCACTGAACACTGTCATAAGAACAACTGAATAAAGAATGGATCCCTCTAAGTAAAATAGGGAAATAAGATGCAGGATAATTGTGTTGAGCTCACTCCTTTAACAACTTGATGCTTTTTAGTATTTCATTGGCCAGGCTGTGGGATGGCGAAGGATTCCTTTAGGGCACTTCTATCTCTGACAACAATAATCCAAAATTTTTTACTAGCTCTGAAGAAAAGACTGCATAGGCTACTAAGAAAATACTGTTGAGTGATTCAGAAAATAAAGATGTTTACAGAGGAATTTTAATGACCTAAAGTCTACTCTAAATAGAATCTGTTTTCCTTTTGGAGGCATATATTTGTATATTAATGAAGGTCTGGCTAAATCTGCAGCATGTACCTGAATGGAATAGTGCTAAACTGAATAGAGGTGGGATAAAAATCTTCAGATTAACAGAGGAAAAAGTGCATCTTTCATTAGAGGAAAAGTTAAGACTAAGTGCAAAAAACTGTCCCTCTCCAATTAAGCTGTCTGTACATATTTATTAGTATGGCCATAGTGATTTCAGTACTAGACACATCCCAGCAAATAAATATTTAAATTAGTCAATTTTTTGTTAACTCTATTACCCAGATAAGCTTCTCAATTTAACATATTGCTGAATATAAACAATGTTAAAAAAAAATTAGAACCTGTTTTTCATACTCAAGAATGGAAAGCATATTGTATCTCAGGAGTCACAAACCAATTAGACAAAGGGAGAAAAAAAACAAATAAGGATTCCCTGTAACAAAGGACAGAAATAAAATCTCAATCAGGGGAAAGTAATGAGAAGAATCACAACTTACTTATACTCATCTCTACCAAGTGAAAAAAAAAAAGTTGCCTACTGAGAATATAAATAAGACAAATCAAATACCTCAGAATGTATCTGAAGAAATTTTATTCTTATCAGATAATGAACTTGGGTTTTGTGATGAGAATGCTAATTAATTCAGTTGTAATGTGGATAACAATAATAGATAAAGTGACTCTCCTGGAAAGATGGACCCAGTTCTTTGTTAAAGTTAATCAGAAATTAAAGGGACAGGAAAAAAACATAAGGTAACGTCTGATATATGACTTAATAACAGAAGCCTATAACTTTGAATGCAAACTTTATTAATATCAATATTGAGATGCTAAGAGACAAATATAAGGAGTTAGTCTTTTGAATTTTATTTCTTCAGCTTAAAGATAATATAATAAATTTAGAATATAATCCTGAAAAGTTTTGCAAGAGTTACTTTTTGCACAAGCATATTTTCATCCTCAGAGTTTGTTTGTACAAGAAAAATTTATATCACTGCCTCTCCTGTCCAAAACCTCTCCTTGTTCCTCTGAAATCCATCATGGATAATTAATCATCAGATAAAATTTAGTGAAGACTGAAAAGTGCACCTTGGCCTTTTGTTCTGGAATCCTCAGCCCCCTTCTGTATCACTGTGGACAACATCATCAAATCTTCCATTCCTAACTGGATTCATTTTTCATGCATTTTAACATCTTTTGGGGAGATAATATGTTAAGAGAGATCACAGATTTTTTTTTCAGTAAAATGGCATTTGCCTGGCATTAAGGAGTAGCTCTTCTTTCAGTGTAGGATAGAGGACAGAAAAGTAAAACCAGTAGGATCAAGTTTAGGACAACAACAACAGCAAAAGAAAAAAATCATAAAAGGTCTTATAATTAGTGCACAGGGATGTAAAAGAATTAAATTTGTACCAGTTAAGCTCTATAATATTCAGTGATATTTACAAATTATATGTCCTGTTAAATGACAATTAATTGTTCAATCTATAAAAAAATCTATAAGAAAATACAGCTGTGCCATCTCACTTGATATTGACTATGTTAAAAGCTAATAGAGAATCCTGATATTTTATATTGGTACATGCCTAAATTGCTCTATTTTGTCACAGCAATGTTTCTTATTAGTATTGGAAAGCATATATGTACTTATTTCCTTTTTTTATGAGGCAATTTCTTTGAGTTTATTGTATTCACAGTCTTTGGAGTCAACTAAGATAAAATGAGTGTCTTCAAAAACATTTATTAAACAAGGACAAGGAGTTATCTGGGTCATGAGTATATTCAGCAAAAAGCATTGTTGTGTAATAAGCCAAGGGAAAG
>VWYE01015161.1:100908-198087 GCA_013398995.1 Alaudala cheleensis
GGGAAAGGGAAAGGGAAAGGGAAAGGGAAAGGGAAAGGGAAAGGGAAAGGGAAAGGGAGACTCCAAGTCACTGGCCAGTAAAATAACTGGTGTGGATTACCCCAGCTCATCTCCATCTGTTCATACTCTCCATTGCAGAAGATGTTCCTCTGAATATTTATTACACAGTAACAATATGATTTCATCAGGACTGTTGCAGTGCAGTATGAGACTGTGCTTTTATCAGGCACAGATGCTGAACTCATCAATTGGCTGTTCAGCTTTCTGCATGTGCATTATCAGCAAATGCTTACTGGCCACCTATATCACTATTTTCTACTAGAGTTATCTAATGAGATTTATGTGTTCCCTAGCATAGGGTTATCAACTAAAAGCTCTGAAGCAGTGGCTGGAAAAGGAAAATTCACATTTCAGTGACAATCATTTCCTACACATCCCAGCTTTGCAGATCAGATAATGTTTCCTGAATCCTCCAGCATGGGGCTGTGAGGCTAACAGCATTTTGGGGTAAAAAAGCAAACAGTACTGCCACAGGAGCCTGAGTTTGTGTTGTGTGTGTGTGTCAGCATGAATATAAAATGAAAGGCAGACTGTAGTCCTAGAAGTGAAAGACAGCAAACTATAAAGTGTAAACTTTCTCCAGAACAGAGCATTGTGCAACACCAACACTGGTGTCTGCTGGATAAAAGAGCCCCCCTCACTTTCCCTTGAATTCCACTGATCTATTCCTGAACAAAACAAGACAGAGTCTGGTGGCCAACCCAGTCACCAGATCCTAGAAAAGAGATCTCATTCATCATCTTCCATTTCCTGAAAAGATGTCTGCTATGAAATTGTACACACTTGCAACAAACCACAGCCAGAGCTTTCACTGTCATTAAATCAGTAACTCAAATGAGCCAGGTCGTTTGCAGCAGGAACTGACAACTTCAAATGGTTCAGGGGTTAATTTGCAGATACAGAAGACAAAACAGGGTGCATGTTGCTGGCTGTCTAGACAGGAATTCATTTTCTTCTTTATACTATTGCTGTTGCTTCCCTTGATACACCTCTGAATGGGATTATCTAAGTACATGATTTTTAGGCCTATACAATTAATTTATATGATTTTACTTCTAAAGTAAATGAGCTCAGAATTAACCCTAAAATAAAAATAGTCCCAAAATTATTGGTTTGGGGAGTGTTGCCCTAATGCACCCTGATACTTCAGATGGTGATCTATCTATATGATTTTACTTTTTTAGTCAACGACAATCTACTTTTCACGTTGTATATTTCTGAGTCTCACTCATTCATAGTGAATACTGGGAGGATTGGTCTGTCTCTTGGAAGTACCTTCAAACAACTGTAAAACATCCTGGAGAGTTTATCTGCATTTAAATAGACACAAAATAAAAAGACCACGTCCAAAGAAGTTCTCAGAAATCTCAAAGTTCCTGTGATAAACAGTGGACATTGGGGCATTAAAACATGAGTAAGAAACCAAAATGTCCTTGTATGCTTTGTTGTTAGAAGCAGATACATTATACTATTTTCAGTCCTTTCCTATACACATCACAAGAAAGATAAGAATTTCTAAACATGTTTAAACTAAAATGAAGTTAAATAAATGAGTTTTACTATAAAATAATTTTAATATAAAATATTTTGCTCATACTAGTTAAGGCCTTACCTAATAATATTTAATCTTAACATAATATTTTTAAATTTTAAAATAATAATAATAATATGAAGTCTTAAGATTTAATAAGTAGGTTCAAGGCAAATAAATAGTAACATAATCTAATTTTTAAGTTTTCATAGCATGCAGAAGGCTTTCATAAATCTAGGTCTGCACATGCTTTAGTATTTTTTTTGATTGCTCAGAAATATCAAATAAAACCATACAGTCAAAAGAAATTTGTGACTCTCTTCAGTTCAACAGGTGAGTCTACACAATGGGAAACCTTGGCCCCTACTTTCACTGCAGTCAGGGGCAACTTCATGCAAACATCCCTTGTTTTCCTACCACTTGTCATGGTTTTGCTTTGGTAGGCTATGCTAGCGCACCTATGAATGTATATTTTTTAACTATTACTGTGGGGTGTGAGTAAGAACGGAGTAAAGCAGGCTTAAACTTTGAATACAAAGAAAAATTTTATTAAACAACAGATTAACAGAAATGAAAACTCTCTAGAACATTTTTCTCTTCTTCCTAGTTGCTAAAAACCCTCCACACTCAAACTTTTTGCACTTAGCTCATTTCTTTCTAGTTTACATACTTTTTACTATCTTAAGAAACTAATTTTTACTTTAGCAAAAAGACAGAAGTCTTTTCTTACGTTACTACAACTATTTCGCAGGTCTATTTTTGGTGCTCTCACCACTATCTATGGACTTGAACTGCACATTGGGCTTTTTTAAGGATGCTTAGCTAATACTTAAAATTGTGACTTGTCTGGCTACTCCTATTTTCTCCTGGGGTTAAGGGTCTTACAAATAGAGAACTTCAAAACTATGTAGACAGAGGAGACTACTACACTCCCCCATCTTCTCTTCTCTGTTCATTCTCTACTCTAATTTTTTGGTTCACGGTTAAACAGCACTTTGGGGCACTTCCCCCAAACTACGACAATCTACTTTTCACGCTACTGAGAATACACACTTTAAAATTATTACATTCATAAATTTACTTCATTACTTAATTTATGTTTTGCCTCTTGTTCTTTGGTCTCATCTCACAGTTTCTATTCAAAAACTTCGATTTCCCAGTCAGGGAACCAAAAATGTCATGGTTTTGCCCTGGCAGGCTATGCCAGCGCACCTATGAATGTATATTTTTTAACCATTACTGTGGGGTGTGAGTAAGAACGGAGTAAAGCAGGCCTAAACTTTGAATACAAAGAAAAATTTTATTAAACAACAGATTAACAGAAATGAAAACTCTCCAGAACATTTTTCTCTTCTTCCTAGTTGCTAAAAACCCTCCACACTCAAACTTTTTGCACTTAGCTCATTTCTTTCTAGTTTACATACTTTTTACTATCTTAAGAAACTAATTTTTACTTTAGCAAAAAGACAGAAGTCTTTTCTTACGTTACTACAACTATTTCGCAGGTCTATTTTTGGTGCTCTCACCACTATCTATGGACTTGAACTGCACATTGGGCTTTTTTAAGGATGCTTAGCTAATACTTAAAATTGTGACTTGTCTGGCTACTCCTATTTTCTCCTGGGGTTAAGGGTCTTACAAATAGAGAACTTCAAAACTATGTAGACAGAGGAGACTACTACACTCCCCCATCTTCTCTTCTCTGTTCATTCTCTACTCTAATTTTTTGGTTCACGGTTAAACAGCACTTTGGGNGTTAAGGCCTTACCTAATAATATTTAATCTTAACATAATACTTTTAAATTTTATAATAATAATAATAATAATATGAAGTCTTAAGATTTAATAAGTAGGTTCAAGGCAATTAAATAGTAACATAATCTAATTTTTAAGTTTTCATAGCATGCATAAGGCTTTCATAAATCTAGGTCTGCACATGCTTTAGTATTTGTTTTGATTACTCAGAAATATCAAATAAAACCATACAGTCAAAAGAAATTTGTGACTCTCTTCAGTTCAACAAGTGAGAGTCTACACAATGGGAAACCTCGGCCCCTACTTTCACTGCAGTCAGGGGCAACTTCATGCAAACATCCCTTGTTTTCCTACCACTGCAGTGACATCTGCTTGTAAAGATCATCCCTAGCTACTGGCAATGGCAAAACATGAGAAGAGCTGGATGCAATTTCACAGCATCTGACTGTGGCTGCCAAAGGCCCCTCACATGTCAGCTTGGGAGCAGCCACTTCCAGCACAAGCACAGAGTTCCCACACTGTTTCTTGTCTGAGAGCTGAAAAAAATTAAAATTCTTTGACTAGAGGAGTGACAGTTTGACAAGACTGGAATAAACAATTTTAAACATAACAATGATTATCTATCAAGCCAGAAAGTGTGCATTGATCAATACAGTAATTGGACTACAACCCAAACAACCAAAAGTGTATTCATGCTTTTGCAAAAGAAGGCAACAGTTCAGGCCACCTCTATAAGAATGTCATGCTTTATGTGTCCACCCCTTCTTTCTTTTCAGTGACATTCTGCTGGAACCTGTTCCTTTCCTAGCACAGCCTGGCCTATTATCAACAAACACTATGTAATACACATGTTCATGGTTTGGTACTGATTGAGGTTAATTAGTGGTTCTTTTTACACAGATGTCTGGAATTATAACAAAAGGTTCAAAACCTACAATTAACAGTGGCAAGTAACCTATAATTTTTTTTTCCAGCTCCTCTACTAATTCTGATTATTATCCACATTTGATTTCTTGCCATTTTCCTCGACCTCTTCACAGCAGAGAGGAAAATTTCATTGCTTAGGTGAGAAAAGTGCCATGTGGTTTACTTATCACCAGAGACACAGCACATTAACCTCTCACAGTCAGTTTGGGGGTACTGCCCCACCAAGACATAGACTATTACTCATAATTCTTTATCAATTGTGTTTCATAAAATGTGTTTTAATTTAGTGGCCCTGACATTCATAACTGTCAAATGGAAAAGGTATTTTAATCACAGAGCTAGGACTGCAGAAATCAGTTCAAAACCAGTATACACATTTTTTCTCACAATTCCTATATGAACCATTCTGAAAGAAAAAATAATGAAGGAGAAAATTATTTATGTTGCTTTTGCTGCAATCTTCTCCATGAACAGCATCCTGAGGAATTATTCTCCTGTGAGCATATACAGGTATAAATTTCCCTGAAATTTGAACTAGAAATCTCTAAGGCAAATCTGAACCTTGCCAGGCTTTGGAACCTTGGGATTGGCAACCAAGGCCGGTGTGCTGGATTCAGTGTCTCATTTCATGGCCCTTTTGAACTCCTTCTGTTAATGCTTGAAATCTGCAAAATAGTCTGAGAACATTGAGATATTAAAGTTACATCTAGTTAAAACAGAAGTGTAAGGGTCAATGAATCCTTTCAAGCCCATGCTGTCAGGTAGTCTACATGTCACTCTCCAAAATGCATTAGACTTTAAAAAATGGAAGGTTACACTACTTCTCACCTCTGAAGGGAGATGAAACAGTACATGGCACTGACAGTTTTCCACTAAAGACCATTCAGTCCTTTAAAAATCTTTGCAATAAGGGTCAGGGAGTCAGAACTCCCTCCTGTCAATCACAAAATTATATTCTGTTTTGCTGTACCAGAAAGTGCTCACAGCAGTTAAGCTTTAGAGTTCACAGAAGATGTCTCAAAATTCTGCCCATGGTCCTGAGCTTGCAAGAAACATATACAATCATATATAACCAGAATAACACCAGCATAGTTCCTCCTCTCTTAGCTAAAATCAGTAGTCTGCATCACTAGTTATTGATCAGGGGAATTATCATACATATTTCAGATGCACAACGCAGTGGATCCACAACAAAAATCCTCAGAACCTCAGACTTCTCATAGTGAAAGAGAAATGGCTTAGATCCAGTTGCTGTATTCCTTCCTAAATGAAGTTGCTGTCTGGATGGAAGAAGCCCCTTGCCTGGTGGGGCAGTCCAGTGGGTATCCCCTGGGAGTCTGCACTTCCTTACCTTCCTGTGTGACTCTCAGCCATTCACTTCATGGTGAGCTGGACTCCTGAGACAGCTGACAACCAAGGCCCTTGGCTTGCTGGTTAAATTGTGAACCAATTGCAGAACCACTGATGTGCTTCTGTGAGTATTCTGTGATTTGTTGACTGGTTGTCACAAGCTCAGACACTCAGGAGCCAGTAGTTCATTTCAGGCTGCCCATACACATGAGGGAAGTTATTGACAGTATGTTCCTCAGATGTCTCTGACAGGGGACCTTCATCTTCAAATAGTAATGAAATATGGGTCATTATGATTCAGAAATAGGAAATCAGAGTAATTTGCCTCAGAAAAATGTCTTGAGTTCTTGGGACAAAAGCCATTATAAACAAAACTTTAAAAATTGCATATGTAATGTTCTTTTCTTTTAATAAGCATGAATATTTCCAAATCCAAATTATTAACTGTCTATAGATGTCCTAAATTAAGCACATAAACACTGTTATGTCAGCCATATAGTAGCTCTTTACACATAATCCTTCCTATCTCTAAGAAAACTTTGTGTACATTTATTTGGAAGCCAAATAAAGCATTATGTTAATGTAGGGAGAGCAACTAAAAGTAGAGTTCATTGATGATAAATGCATCCTTTGTTGGTTGCAGACAATTTTAGATCTGCTTACGTGCCTTTCCTTCCTAATGATTCTTAAATAAGATGTTCTCCAGCGTGCCACATGAACTCCTAGAATAATTACATTGATGTCAACAAAGAGGAACTGGAAAATGCATCTATTAGCAAATGGATTTTTGATGGACATAACACAAGGTTCTGTTTAAAGAAATACAATTTTGAAAAAGAAAGCCAAAACACTATGTGAATTTTTAAAATTATATCTTCTGCACCTTCCCTTCACAGTCTATCTCAGCTAACCTAAACACTTGTAGATGTCATGAAGATTGTCATCCTTCTGTCAGTACTTTACCATTTTAAAGAGATAATCTGTTTTTGCTTTATATGTTGTCTCTTCCTTGTCTTTATGGCGTACTTTGGTTTTCTTCTCCACTTCCTAAATTTATTTAATAAACTCACCAGAGGTATTTCTAAGACTTTGTGAGTGTTCAATTAAATTATATAACATTTTTTCCTGACAGTTGTTTTTTGGCACAATCACAATTTTAAAAAAAGATTTGGCAAGAATTTGCTTAGAAAAAATGCATTTTATCTTATTGTTTCAAATTGCCCATCATCATTGTAAGGTTTGTAAGTTAAAAAACCACTCAGGATTGAAGCTTGGAATGTCAGTTACTGCACTACATTTTCATCTCATGTAAATACCTCCCTCTATACATATAAATATTCTGCCAATTTCTATTTAGGGCATGAGGGCAATTTAGATATAAAAAGTAGATTCAGTCTGTGAAACACAATTGTCTCTCCACCATACTGCTGCCTCCATGAATCAACTTTCCATTTCCTTTCTTATCCAGAAGAAATTTAGATTTTTTTTTGTGCTAAGTGAGACAACTTCAACAGGACACTGGAATCTGGCTGCCCTGATGGGCAGCAAGAACTGGAGCTGTAGGATTTGGATGACCTTTAACTCCTCAGCCAGGGCATGGAACTGGTGCTGGCAGATGCTCAGGGATCAGTAAAGGTTGTCTCCAGGCTGAGTGCTGATCAGGCTTTCAGGAAAGGTAGACCAAGGAACAGGGAGGGTGTAGATCCTGACAGGGACAGGGCATAGTACTGTCATGAATGAGACACCTGTGAAGGAATTTTATTGGCAAAAATTGTGACAAATGTCTGACTTTTGGTGATCTGCAGTGTTAGATGCCATCAAAATAAGGGGGTTGAACACAGTTTTGAACAGAAGGAAATTAAAATAGGAGATAAGTGGCATTTAACTTTTTAAAATACAAATGAGAGTGTGGCCTCAAGCCTCTTTACTTCTGTACACAATAGATCAGTATAATTCTCATACTTCCAGCTCCTAACATATTTAAAGGATTTTTTTGATATTTATCTTGGCCTAGCTTCCACCTTACATCTTATTGCCATTATAGAAATGCCAATTTTTGACATTGTAGTCCTTTAAAAGTGTCCAAATTTCTTAGAAAACTATATAAATTATGTGAATGTAATATATACAATCTGAAACACCTATGCATAAATTAAAGTATGATTTTAAGTTTTTGGAAGCCAGACTTTACCATTTCAAAAGGCGTTAGGAAAATTTTTGAAACTAGTATATTCAATACTGTACTTAGTACTAGTGTGAACAAATACCATGAACTCTGTAAAATGCTGTGAGATATTTGTATGCCCCTGGATAAAGCCAGATATTCAGTAATATACCTCTAACAGCTAACAGCCACTGGTGATGGTGTGGTGGATTTATAATACCTAAGGAGAAAAATCAGATATTAATAAAGCAGATATAATTCCTACACTAAATGCAATTGTTGAACAAAGCAGAAATTAGCTTGACAACATGGGGAAACTGAGCTGTCTGTTTTCTTTGTGAGCTCCAGCAGTTTGTTTCTTGTTAGCAAGCATGCACATTGGAAACATAATAGAACACTCTCTATTTCAAATTGTCCTTAAACATCTTGGTCTTTCAGAGAAAAGGCACTAATTCAGAGAAAATGAAAAATGTTTTCTTCTACTCTCCTTTCAGACTTTGTCTTGAATTATAATCATACCCTGAAGAGTCTGACATGCCTTTTCTACAATAGTGTTCTAGCCCTTCACAATGTGTATCTATAAATATATATACATATAATGTATTCACACTAATTCTGGAGGCAATTTATATGTGCAATTCAAAAGCATTAGCTACAAATTTGATAAATAACTGTCTAGAATTTTATGGAAGTCTGAATAAACTGGGTAGGCTACATAATTTATTTTGATTAAATTATTTTAGATCATTTATATCTGTGGTTTGTCAGTAGCTGAACACCAGGAAATTTCCTTAAGACCTACTTTCAGTGTTGCTAAGGGGTGTCTGGAAATGGAGCTCAAGAAAATTCTGAAAATTACATTGATTTTTCAGACAATCTGTCAGATTCAGACAATTGTCTCCCAATTCCTTACTTAAGCATTTTCTTACAGAAATAAATATACTTGTGAATATATATAATCATGAAAAACTTATATTCAGTATCTTTGGAGATTTAGACCCCCTCTATGTTTCTGTTGAACATTCCTCTGTCCTCTCTCTCTGCTACAAGCACAAAATCCCTGTCTTTCAGAAAATCTTTGCCATTCATAAATTGAACATCTCTTAGATTTGGTTAGAAACACAAATGTAGAAACAATCTTCCCCATATGATTACTTGCCTTAACAAATTTTTTGGAACAAGTATTTGGATTTAGTTTTACACTTAGAGGAATCCATTATGTGTGCTCTGATACTGGTCCGTGATAAGAAAAAAAGAAAAACATAATGAAAGTAATGGGTTTTTTTTGAAAGTGCACTCCTTTTCTAAACCATGATTTGATGTAAAAGTACCTATAGATGCACACTGGTAAAATAGGTACTTCTGCAGTTTTTCAAATACTGGACAATAAATTTTTCTGTTAAAACATATTTAAATATGACAAAATAGATCAAAGCAAAACTTCAGACTGTTAAGAAAAATTCTAAACTGCATTTTGAAAGAAATATATCTTCACATAGATGTTTATGTGTTCTAGTTTGTTCCCACATAAGCAGATGGAGTTTCAAAAGATAAATTTTATGTATTCTAATGCCATATATATATATATAGATATAGATAGATGATAGATAGATAGATAGATAGATAGATAGATAGATAGATAGATAGATAGATAGATATGATATAGATGCACACCTGTTGCTAAGTGGAAGTGGGAGGGAATTCCTCTAGGATTACTCTGCAAATAAGTGCTCTACTAAAAGGATCGTTGAAAGGGTAGACATATAAATAAAAATATGTCACTACTAGTTGTATATGAGGAAAATTAATTCAAATATATAGGACAAGATATTTCATTAGTAACATTATGTAAAACCAGAAAGATTTTCAACAAATCGTCATGAGATAATCAAGACACAATATTATGCTAGTCATTAAAAAACTACATTGATTAGAAAAAGTTCTTGTTAAGAGACCAGACAACAGATTTTGAAGTAACCATCTCTGCCCACAAGAGCGTGTTGGTAGTGGATCCTCAATCTAAGGTGTCTCACTCAAGACATCCTTTTGGTCTGTCCTGTATCCTAATGCAGACACACCTTTTCTCTTCCTTCTCCCTTCCTCTTCCCGAATTAATAAAATGGGAAATTAATCTGAGAAACAGGCTTTTCCCTATGGAGATAACAGCATCTTTGAGAAAGCTAGGTATGTATTCAGGTTTGTCTTTTTAAGATACATTTCCTTAGAAAACAACTTAAACTTTATTTTAAAGAGCCTGACTGGACAGGGACAGTTTTGCCTTCCCCACTGCCCTTTGCAAAGCTTTGTGGGCAGGAGTGCAGCTGCAGTTTGGATGTGTGCTGCATTGCAGTGCATCCCTTCCTCCATCAGGCAGGCAGAAGGAAAGCTGCTGCATTGGTCCTTGCCAGAATTTTCATAGCCTTCTTACTCCTCCTAGTTCCCCCAGAAATTTTTGTTCAGGAGCTAAAAATTTCTCAGATCTCCACATAATATCTGATGCACCGACAAAAAGATAAATCACACACTCAAACAGGAGAGCATAAGCCATACCAAGTGTCTGTCCTAGGTTGCAATGTAAGATGTATCCAAAGTATGTATTCTATTACCATCTTCATGAGCTGTTGGAACCAGGTAGGGCAGTGTTTTCCCTGCCCCCTCCCTCCGGACTATCTGCTGTTAATGGCTCATCAAAGCCCTGGCCAATGACTCACAGGTAATTCCCCTCAGGAGCTGTCTCTGCTCAATGGGCAATCAAGGACCCCCTGTGTGACTCATAGAATGACATCAGCCCATTGTGAGATGCTCTGCCCAGGGGGAGGAGCCAAGCATTCCCACCTGGATATAATCTGGGGATTGGGGCAGAAGCTGCCAGACCTTTCTACAGGATCACTGCTTCAACAAGATCATTTCATCTAGACTGCTGCCCGCACCCTAACAAACAGGGTGTCAGGTTGTATTATAACTCTGCCAGGGCTCTTTTCTTTTGTTACTATAGCATTTATTTTATTGTTTTCCTATTGAATTGTATTTCTGACTTGGAGTCTTTCACTGGTTTTTCTTTCAAACCCATACAGTGTCTCAAAAGGTATGTAGCAAAAACACCCTGGAGAGAGAAGAGTTCTCTGCCTAATTTAACAGTAAGATTGTTGTTTCCATCTTTGGATGTCTTTACTCTGTGATTGCACATGTACCTTTGGTTAGGCAAGAAATTTCTGGTTTGTTTTATGTAGACTGATTGCTACAAGTCATGGTGGCCTTAAATATCTTGCCATACTTTCTCACTTGACTGAACACAAATCATACTTGTACAAATTTATGGAATAAAGCTTGATTTAACTCCTGTGTTAAATCAACCTGTTTGCTAGGCTTGAATAATATGAGGAAATTTTATGTACTGAAATTATGCAGAGGTAACTTTCATATAAAGTACAACATTTATTCTTCAGGTAAGTCGTGTGAAGAGTAATTCCCCTGCTTTGAGGAAAAACAACAAAACCTCCAACTTTGCAATAAAAAGTAAAATTTCAGGACAATCTTTTTTTCCTGGTCATGAACTTCAGTGCAATTTCAGTCTTTCTTACTGCAAATGCACGCAGCTGAATCCCTTCTCTCAAGACTCTTCCCAGATATCACTTCTCTCTGCCCTAGCACCATGGCCTCTTGCATTCTACTCCACCTTCTCCATGGGACAGAGGGTCCATTTATACTACAACTCCAATGATATACCCACCTCCACTGCTATTTCATGCCTTCAATTGTATTTAGAACTTCTAATGGGGAGGGGGAAGAAAGGGAATACTTTCATATTGTTTATTAAAAAAAAAAAGGAAAAATACCTTAAAGCTACACCAAAGTTCACACAGTAGTACCACATTTCTTCTCACATGATAAAATAGCTTTCCATGGTTATAAATACTAGCTGTATACTGACCAGATTTTTTAATTGCAAATTCCAGATAAAATTCACACCAGTAAATGTTCTGTGTCAGATAAAATGCAGCCTGTATCTCCAGGCTATTTGTGTAAGATGCTGCACTTTAATAAACATTTCTGTTTACAGAAACAAATTCAGTTTGCATTGTCCAAGCTGTAGTGGATGCAGTAGAACACATTTGCAAGGCAGATTTGTTACTTTAACTATGCATCTGTGGCTCAGTGCATGTCATAAATCATTTCAGTAAAGAGGTGCTTTCTTTGGGCAGAACTCTAGAGTTCTGTTTGAACTGAATATCACATAACAGCAATATTTTTTTCTTTCTCTATTTTTCCTCTACTCTGCAACAAAGGTGATTCTTCAGATTGCTGTCATCTGCTTTAAAAAATTTTGAAACTTCACACAAGATAAAAAATGAAATGTGGGTGGAGGTGGAAACATGAATTTGCTTTGCTCTCTGTTTTAAAGACTTTTTTATTAATAAAACAGGACTGGGTTATCAGGGCATAATTATGTTATTTTGGTTATGTTTTGTTCTTGTCATTCATTTCAAATGGGTAATTCTTAATACAAACAAGTGTTATTTTATTGAATGCTATTCTTTCTCTCCCTTTTCTTTGCTAGACATTAAAAAGAGAAGCACATTCTGTGGAAGTATCTGTAAAGGTGCCTTCATGAGCTCATTCAGCAGATCAATGCAACAACCTTAAAAGGACTCTTGTCATAGAACTGCTGTAGCTACAAGACTTTGTGTGGAGATTATTTTGAAGTCTGTGGATTTGAAAAAGAAAGAAAATCATATTCAAAGCTTCCCAAAATGTTGAAGTGTGTCTATGCTTTTGCAAGGCAGCAGGTCACAGTAAAAATTCTGAGAAATTATCTTTTAACCAGTTTTATTTTGCTATTACCCAGAAATACTCAATATTGTTCCTATATCCAGATACCCAGGCAAGATCAATTTGGTTTGAGGTCCAACTAATACAATGACTTTGTCTATTTTGATTAATATCATAAAATTATCTCAGAATGGCCATGCGCCATTGCACATGTAATTTAAATAAAACACTTTAAAGCAGCAATTAATCTATTTCTCTGCACTGACAAAAATGGAAGTCCAGATAGATGGCTCCAATATAAAATTACTAAATTCAGTCAGGTAAATATCATTTCAGCAGTTCAGACATGGTTTCTTGATGCCACGCATGTGGTCTTGTAGGTCAAGATTCTGGGATCTGACAACCCTCTTTTCAAAAATTAATTGCTGGCATTCATTCACCTTGTTCACGCAGGAAAAAAAAAAGCATGTGGCAAATCCTTGTGTACATTTTTAATCTTTTTCAAGTCCATGATAAATGTCATTTATATGTCACAAAAAAAAAAAGGAATACATCTACCACCTTTGGCTCATGGTGCTTCAACTAATTGCTCTGTTAGCAAACCACAACTGACTTCAAAGCCTGATGATTATGCAGCTACTGATGGAGAGTCTCAGCAGAAGGAAGGAGGATTGTGGGAGTACAGGCAATTAGCAAATATTTTCAGTCATCAAAGAGGGTGAGAGCAGTATCTAAAGTTTATACATTTGCTTTTCAGCTGCCTGCTAATATTTGATAAATAATTTAAAATTTGCAGCATATTTGCATTTTTTTTAACTGATCAGCTATGATTTGGCAACAAGTGAAGCAGGAAAAAAACCACAGTAAATCCAATAAATTATTATGTCCAAAATTTTTTGCTTTTAGTCATATTAAATTATTTTAAAAATAAAAATCTGTGAAAGGTTTTAAATACCTAGGAAAGACCTTAGACCTTATCTGATTACACTGAATATTTAACTAAGCACAGACAGCTCCTGATCTGAAAGGTTATCATAAATTTCAAAATCTGAGAAAAGACAAAGCTCAGATTCAGGAAGCTGACAATCAGATTCCTTTTACAAAGATGGGATTTAAATAATAGGTTTGGGCATAATATCCCAACACCTGGACTTAGCACCTTGTCAGTATAAGACTACACCAAACAAGTGCTTCAGCTTTTCTCCCTTGAGTCTCTCTTGTCTAGAAACCCAGAGAAATGTATCTGCTGTTTCTCAGGCTATCAAACTGAAACAAATATATAATCAGGTCTCCATTTAAATACCTGCTTTCTAACATATCATGTTGTTCATATAGTAGCCTGTACCCCAGCTGTTGACATGCATGTTTTATTTTGCACTTCAGAAAACTACAGCTGTCTTTGCCCTTAATCACAGAATCACAGAATGTGCTGACTTGGAAGGGACTCACAAGGATCACTGAATTCAGCTCCTGGCCCTGCACAGGACCAATCCTCTTCCTCTAAAGGACAACTGCCAAAATTTCAACATTTGAGTCTCAAGCATTTTTTAAATTCAGACTCCACTGAAGTGGAAACAAACTGTGAATATAGAATGATAAGTGACCAGAATAAAGCGAAAACCAGGCTACAAATAGAGCTTTTATGGTTTTACTTAATAGAAAAGCAAGAGCCATCATGGCAATGCTATCACATATTCTATTTTCCTCTCTCATCTGACTGAAACAACTTTTAGGCTCCTGGATAAAACCCAAATGATAATAGGGACATTTCAGCGGGAAATACTGTAGAAAAATACTGAAAGACAAAACCCAGCAAGAAGTACCATGTTGGCAATAGTTCACAAGAAACAGTCTGCAAACCTTAGGAGCAGGCACTTTGAGGGAACTTGGTGTGCTGCCCTGGGAGAGGCAGGAAACAAAGGATGGAGTGGCACTGAGGGCTTGTGGTCATGTTCTGTTTAAATCAATGCAGGTAATGAGATCTAAGCTAAATTACCCAAACAACAACAAAAGCTGAGCCATGTTTCTTCAACTTGAAAATACATTTGAATTTTTGTGTCCCTGGATATTTTAATGAAGTAAAAAAAAAAAACAAAGCCTGCTTTACCTGTGCTACTGAAGCCACTCAGACTCCACCAAGTGATGAAATTATATCAAATAAAATTTTCTCTTCTCTCCATTCCCAAAGAACATAATATAAATGTAATTCAAGGGGAGAGGCAGGTCAGAGGAGAGTCTACTCTATCCTGGAGGTCAAAAGGATGTATCCATCTCCTCCCCCACAACAATTCTTATTGAATAAGCTTTATTCTGAAGTAATATGATTGTTTGTGATTTCTGATATCAGTGGCTTTATCAATGGTGATTTCTGAACCTAATCCTGTCACACCAATCAATAAACTGCAGTATTTGTGAATCTGGAGTCTTAATGAATGTGCCTGGGCTTATAGTGTAACTCATGCTATTTGTGCAACTGGGACTGCAAATGTGCCCAGACTTGTTGTGTCACTACCACCCTGTTTGTGCACATTTGATCATATTTGAGTGTTCTAATGTGACCAGACTTGGGGTGCCAAATTGGCTACCCTGCAATATTATCTGTGAAATTCTCCTGGGCTCTTGGGCAGACAGAAAATACACCAAGTATGAAGGGGAAGACTCAGCTGTCCCTGGGCTGGGTGTGTTTGCAGTTAACCAAGAAAACAGGGACTCCCTTTCCTAAAGCTTTACAAGAAAAACGTGCAGGCAGTGGTAGCAGTATGGTTCAACAACTAAATTCTTCTCCACATGAGCAAAAATTCAGACAATTCCTATCAATTTAAAAGTTTTTTGAAAGAACAATTGAAGACATGCTCATTTTTCAGAAGATTTTTGTTAAGAAAATTTCTACTAATTCTATTTGTGTACAATTGCAATTACTGTTGAAATACCTTCAATGAAAAAACTATTGAAATATACTTTTCCTTTTCTCATTACCAGAGATGCCTTCAGGGCTCCAGTTCATCAAAGGCAGAGCAGAACATGAGACCTTTTAGCCTCGACAGGCAGAGAAGAGTAGGGGGAAAAAGTAGAGAAAAATTGATCATGAGTAAAGAGTTTCAGGATACATTTGTAATTTGCAAATAAAAAATAAAATTTTGTCACTTTTGGGGTAAAATGGACCTTGTTTTCTTAAATATGTGCAGTTCATATGCAGCATCCATAGGAGAAAGGTGTGAGATAATGAGAGAATTAAAGAAATTTTTTTTTTTTGCTGTGTCTTATGATAAAAACAGTTGAACAGGAAATGCAGAGAAGCAAAAGCTGGTTTTGAGACAGTATTTTAAAGTAAAGGATTCTATATTTTATTTTCAGTGCTGTCAGGTTACAAAGCTGATTTCAAGAAACATGCTTTTAATTGCCAGTTTTGAAACAGTGAAAGCCTCAATGGTTTAGGAAAGTGTCTAAATAATGTGGCTCAGTATAAATTTGTGGTACTGAATCAAAGGCAGAACAATCAGTCAATACTGAATGTTAAGGGAGCTATGATTCTAACTGGCTCATGTTCTCCAAAGAAAGAAAAAAAGTAAATTCAAGGAATATTTGATTATTTCTTTCCAATTAGTCTTGACCTTGTAATCTAATGTTAAAGCATAGTTGTGCAGCAAGGCCTTTTTTATTTTCCTTTTCTTGGAAAGGAAACATTAGGCAATAGAGATTTGTGCAAAGGTTCTTCCTATAGGATCATCTTTGGCTTCAGTCACAGAATCACAGAATGTTTGAGATAGGATTGTATCTCTGGGGATCATCTGATCTTAACTACCCTGTTCAAGAAGGGACTTCTAGAACCAGTTGCCCCAGATCCTGTCCAGACAGTTTTTGAATATCCTCAAGGAGGAAGACAACAATCCTGGCCAACTTGCGTCAGTGCTCAGTCACACACAGGATGCAAAAATGTTTCCTGATATTCAAAAAGAGCCTTGTGTTTCATTCTGTGCTTGTTGGCTTTTTAATCTTCTTTCAAAAATCTAAATGCAATACTTTGGGATGGGATCAAACTAAGAAAAATTCCTCAAAATTACAGTAACTCCCAAGACTCAGTTTTCAATCCATTATTGATTCATTAGGGGTTTTTTTAATGCATAATTTTTCTTCCTTTGTTGCCATATTTTTAAGTTCTTGATTCCATATTATCAAATGAAATGAAATTCTGAACACTGCTAGATGAGGTCATATTTGCAGAAATTTGTATTTTATATTCAGATAGCATTAAAAGACATTGAATTCCAGGCATTTCGAAGCATATTTCCCTGATCCTTGATGAGACAGCTTTAATATGTCCCTAATGTGACTCCAGTGACGTCTGTAGAGTTACAGAAAGGATCAGTTCAATCCACTTAATAATATTCCTTAAATTAAAAACAGAAATGAACCAAACAAGATTTACCTTAGCAACTCATAAAAACTTTATGCAAAGTAGACATTTAAAAACAATAATGTCCCTCAAATAAATGCGTATCTGATAAATCTGAACTTTTACTAAAATCTTTATCTAACATTTATGTCAAGAGTACCAGAGCACTGGAGAAAGACAAGCACTGGTAAAACCAGATGTAGATGGCTTTTCTAGTATTTGAGATGATTTGTAAATCAAATCTGAAACATTCTCTCTAAGGTGGCTTCTCTTGCAGCTATGCTTGGATTCAACCACTGAAGTAACATTAACACTTATTTATGTGAGTTCCTCAAGCCCACCATTTTGAGTATTTATTTTCAAGAGATTAAGTCTAACATAATATTTTATTCCTGTAATTATCTGAGGTAAAAGCTGATGGGAAGCTACTTATAAATATATATTTTTATAGTAATATTATGCATCCTTTCAGCTGACTCCAGGAGTTGGGCAATATTGCTTTCATGGATTGCAGATGTCAGTAAAAAACTGAGCTCTCTACCTAAATTAAGTAGATTTTTTTTTCCCTAGAGCTTTCAGTGAAAAATAGCAAGCACTCAACTGAACAAAGGGGCAGAGAAGAGAAAAGGAGTCTGAGAAGTAAAATGGGCAATTAATCTTTTTTTTTAAGCTCTTCATTGACTTACACAGCTCCTGTCATGATACCTCATTTGCAAATACTTATCTGTGTTATGGTAAATATCCAAAAAACAGGAGCAAGTTTTCAAAATTATTTACATATGCATTGAAATGTTTGTGTAAATTTACATTGACAGCTTTAATGTGATACTAATACTACTGCTAATAATTTTATTTGTTTGGAAAAAATGGAGAATATTATTGGTTTCCAGTGCAGTTGAAGTAGTGAAAAAGAAGAAAGATAAAAAGTCCTTTTTAGGTCTTCTCCAGAAAAGTACAATTCTCAGCTCTTGGAAACAACCACAAAATACAGCATAAACAAGGCGAAGTGAAAATATTACAAACATTTAAAAATGGCCTCTTGCTTGAGAATTTTTCATGGGATTAGGAGCTCTGGTCATTCATTTGCTTTAAAACACATAGTCTTAAGTATTCAGAACGTATCATAGATTACACACACATGGAAGGCAGTCAAAATCCTGCCCTCAGATAAATGATCAAACTTTATCTGGCAGAGGCTGGGACTGGAGGCTCCATGCAGTTCCTGTGTTCCTTGCTATTGTTGTAGTGCCCTGAGTGACACAAGTATCATAACAGGAAAGAGTTTATGCCTTTGTTTTCAATTACATTAGAAGTAACTGATCTCATTTTAGGTCACTCAGTAAACCTGCTGCATTGTAGATACATTTTACCCACAGCAGAACCCTTCCTCCTTTCTCTTTTTTCTGAATGAGATGAAAATAAATACATATCTATTCTCATTCTTTTCTCCTTTCCCTCTTGCAAAATAGGATGGAAATATTAATCATATTCTCCAAGTAGGCTAACAGAGCTCTCCCCAGGCAGAACACAGAGCCCAGAGCACATGAGAGGTTAATCAATGCCAGTCAGGAGCAGAGCTGAGCTCACAGAGCTGGGTGAGCAGTGCTCTGCCATTTCTTTGCACAGCACACCAGACAGTCTCTAGCAGCCGAGACCACATCATGCCTGTAATCACACATAACGTCTCCAACACCTACTCCTCCATCAGAATTGTAAATACCTTCTCTCTTTTTCATTCTCTCTCAGCATTTGGCACAATGAGAAAAGAGCAAGCAAGAAAACACTTATTTTTCTCATGAAAAAGGTAACTTGCTTTTCATAGAACTTTTTTCAAACTTCCAGATAACAACAGACTTGTTTCTCCCATGTTTTATATATTAGCACCTTCAACAGAATAAAACAATATTTACTTCATTTCTTCTTCTAATCCTCTTCTCTGAGTATTTTCCTGTGCTGTTTTTGGCTAAGGAGACAGAAAGTTTTGCAGACACTTTGGAAGTCAAAAGTAAGAGGAAATAGTTATAGCTGAAAACACATAAGAATTTCATCAAATCCTACACAGAGAATGAATAAAAAGATAGAACTTTCCAAAAAGGTTAGTGACAGTGTTTCCAAATCTAGAAAGTGCAGTGTCATTTTCAGGAGCCATGTAAACAAGCAGTCCAAGATCCCTTCAGAAGAACCTCATGAAGCCTTTTGCTACCCTCATGCCCCATTCTGCTGAGGGCAGTGGGAACACACACCAGGGGACCATCCTGCAGAGGGACCAGAGAGGAATGGGAGATACATTCCTTACAGTCTCTTGTTTGAAGAACAGTGAATGTTTGAAGAGAAAATTATCTGAAGAAGACCCAACCTTTGAATGAATAGAAAATACACCCTTCATAAAAACACTGCTGTGTCACACTGCAGGATTCTGTTAGCATGGGAGGAGTGATCTTACATATCAGCAAGAGCTGTCAATTTGTTTGTCCTGTGGAGGCATGGCCTCATTCCAACATGTATATGTGCTCAGGTGTTGTAGATAATGCTGGTAAGCACCAGAGTCTGGCCTAGTTTATGTCCTGGTAATGCTTTTGTCTCCAGGGTGCTCATAGGATTAAATGACTAAGCACTCCCCAGCCAAAATCCTTACATGACTTTTTATTCTGAATTTGAATTCATGAGGCTGGATTCACAGCTAAAAGAAGCTGTAGTTTCCATGCAGATAGAATTTCCCCAAAGAAATTTTTGTTGGGGATGTTTTATTTTTTCAGAGAAAACTTAAATCTTTAATTTATAAAAAGGCTCTGCAGAACTTTGCCTCTTCAGACAAGATTACTGACAGACAAACTGCACCAATTCCTTCAGATGATATGGGTGGGGCCTTTACCTGGCTTGAAATGTGATATAAATTTTAGGTTTCTTACTGCAGTTCTATCAACATACTTTCATAAGAAAGGAGTTAGACTTTGCTAAGTGTAATGAAGCAGTTTCTTTTGGTGCTCTGTGTGCTTTAAGAAACATGTTGATGCATCTAATAGCTTTATCTGCTGGATACACAGACATAAATCTCAGGTTTTCTGGAAATTGTTTTTTCACTCTGGTTGACATTGAGCCATTTAGAAGAAGTTGGCTGAAAAGAGGCTCAGAATTGTGTCTGGTCAGGAAATTAAATGTTTCAGACTCAATTAAAAAAATTATTTCTTTTCTGTAAAATACATAATACATGTTCCATAGAATTTTGTGATGTCAATAACATAACTTACTGGTTATCCATTAAATCAGGTTTAGTCTGTTTTAGTTAACTATTTTTAGTTTAAAGTGTGTATGCAATAGAAAAGTGATACAAAGCATTTATGCAAACAGAAATCTGCTGTATAATTCACTATGCAGCTTCAATAAAAAGTGGCCCAAACAGTTTAAAACAGGGAAAGACTGGCTCATGGATTTTACAGGTACTAGAGTTCTCAAAGGAGGCACTAAGGTTCAGGGCATCAAGGCATTTCAAGATGAAGTGCCTTATAGAAAATGAATAGCATGGCACCAGTAATGATCTGCATCAAGAAGCATCTCTGGTGCAGCTTTACACAGCCTCCCCAGTCTCTCAATGTGTGAAAAGGAGTTCACTTTGTGCTCCCAGAGAGGCTGAAAAGAAGCACTGGGTTGAAGAAACCCGCAATAAAAATGTCGATGGCATGGCACAGCAGTTTGTTTACATTACTGATATTGCTGCTCTCATCTTTGTGAGAGCTCAGGAAAACTGCACTGGATGAAGCATAGGTTCACAATGTCCCATCTGGGGTTGGAATGACTTTTTAATGATAGTTTGAAATTCAGCTGCACAGTCAAAGGTGATATCTACCACCAAAACAAACGAGAGCACTGGTGATTCTGCTGCTGGGGTGCCAAACTTTAGTGGTGATAAATGGCAGAAATGACCTGTGCTGCGCTGTGATGACAAGGCACTGCATAATCCCTGAATTATTTTGTTATCCATGGAGAGGCAGCCTGCTGTCTTTCATCCAGCATTGATCTCTGTGATGCTAAAGAATGAACCTGATGAAAACAAAAGACAGTACCTCAAAAAATACACCGTAGGTAAATAATGAAGATCCAGATTTTGCAACACAAAACTGCTTGAAGGACTGGAAGAGGGAGGCTGCAGAACAGGAATGCTTGCTCATTACAGTCATAGGAAGAGGATGAATTTTGACAGCAGCTAGCAAAAATGTTTTCTGTGATACTTTTTTTTTTTATTCTATCTATAAAGTTGAAAAGCTAAATTCCACCCTGTTTCTGTGTAGTTTGAACACTGAAAGGCAAACAAAATACAGTCTTTTTGTGGCTTCCCTAGTAATAACAAAGCAGGTTTTGAGAATTCTTGGCAACCTATCCTCATACCAGTTTTCTGGTGTGTTTAGACTTCATAGCAGACCCTCTGTTAAGTCTGTTGCAAAATAAACCTTTTAATTCTTTTAAATAGGGAACACACACTTAAGGTCTTAAACAATGAATTTGCTAATTAGGATACAAAATAGAAATTTGTTTCAAGAAATATAGGAAGAGAGAAAATTATCTGAACGTTTTTTCACTGTGGGATGTTACACAGTCCAAGAAGAAGCAACAAGAGAACAAGTTTTTTAAAAGGCAAATGATGCTTATTCAGCCTTAAGACAGAAAAGAGCAGTATATATAGATTTAATAATAGAAGTATACATTTAACATATATTTTCTTATATATAATATATTAAAATATTTTCCCCTTATATGTTTGAAGTGATAAAACTGACTCTATTCTGACACATAAGCTCTCATACCACATTTCTAGGCAATGCAAAATCATTTTCCAATGGCAAATTCTTTGACTGTCTGTCACCATACAGGTAGTTGGGCTTCCAAGAATATACAGAATGGTTTACCACTAAATTGCAGATATTTCATTATAAATAGAGTCCTAAATTGTCAGTTATAAAAAGATACATTTCTTGTCAAGGAAGTTGCCAAGTGTCATTGACCAGGAGTGTGGTAATAAGCAGGAAGGAGCTGGGACACTGTGTTAGAGGTGCACTGAGTGTCCCTTTATTGAGAGAAACAATTCACAAAAGGTGGGTATCTTTTCTTTTCCTTATGTAGACACACCTGGACATCTTACAGGACACTGATTTGGGTGGTGAGGCTTCTTTTCAAGTCAATATCCAGCAAGAATTTAGATCACTTGCATTTTTGGAAGACAACCACAACTAAGCTATTGCTTATTCTGTGCTTTAAGATGTGGGATGTTCTCTCTCATTTTGGCCAGGATATTCCATTATGGAGGTAAAATCCTAGTCATTGGAAGGGGCATATTCTTGCAAACACCCCAAATAGTGGCCAAAAAAAGAGCAGCATTTACCCCCAAAAATGCCCTGGTGAAAGTATCTGATCACTTCTCATGGGGGATTTTGACCTCATTTTCTGTCAGTGTTTTGGTTATTCTTTGGAAGAGATTCCCACCATGAATTTGGTTAGAACCTATGTTTTCCACACTGATGTAAATAAATTATAGCAATGATGACACTATTATCCTGCCCTCAAGTCAAACTGTGTTATGCTCAGTAAAGAAGAAGCAAACTGCTCCTTCCATTCTCTGTATAATATGAAAATTTCCCCTGGCTTTCTTAGATGATGAAATTTATCATAAATTTAGAGGAAATCAAGATAACACAGCCAGGATTGCTGATGCTCAGAGAAAGCTAAAAGCTAACCACAGCTAAACAGTGGAGGCTCAAAAACAGAAATAACTCCCAGAGCTGGAGAAGAGCAAGGGGCCAGTGAAAGTCATCCAAAGGTGAGATGTAACCACAGGAGCATGAACCAAAGCTGAGCTCTCTGGAGCAGCCAGCACTGCTATCACAAAAGTTAATAATTATAAAAATATGTAATAATTATAAAAAATGCTAACTAGATCAATACCATAGTTCCATGAATCACCTCCCCATCTTATTCTCCTACACCAAACTCACTGATCATCACCTCAGTGCCTTCTCCCCAGTCATGACACGTTACTGAACAGTCACATAATCAAAGGAGTGCTGGTTCAACCATGGACCTGGAAAACCTTGCAGAGGACACTTAAATGTTACATTTCCTAGACTGTGCTTCTGCATCCCAAAGTCATTGACTGCATTATCAAAGAGGCTCAGGCTGCAGTTCCATTTCTTTTTTTTTGTTTGTTTGTTTGTTTGTTTGTTTGTATTGATGTAGTTCCAGCTCAGGCACCTATGTTTCATTCAGGCAGGCAGCATAATATTGGAAAATTGAATTTCCTCTTCTATGTCCCCCATTCCACAGGCAAACCCCTCAACCCTTCTAAGAAACGAACAAAGATGAATCAGACAGAGGTTCCTGAACAGCCAAAAACTTTAGGCTGCGTAAGTCAGGATCTTACTGATTGCCACAGGCATTGTGATCAGGTATTTCAGAAGTTTAAATCAGTAAAATCACTTTTGTCACTATAAATTAATAAATCCCTACTAAACCACCTAAAATGCATGACTGTTGAACAAAATCTCAGCAGCTGTTCCACTTTTGTCTGTTGCTATAGACTGTATTGCTCAAAGTATTCATGTTGTACTCCAGAGATAACTTTGCATCAGATTTCCTTTGGACTAAATGAACTCACTGCTTCAGATGGTTCAGTTCAGCACCCGAGTTTGGTGTCCTTGGAAGGAAGTTATTGAGAGAAACATCACTGCCTCTTCTTTCCACGTATCAATAAAAATTCTAAATGAAAAACAACTTCCATATGTGCTTGCTGGTTAATTTCATTTACAGAGAAAAAAAAGATAATTTTCATATTTTCTTTCATGTGCTAATTAATTTGAGTTGCTTTTAATTTGTACATTTCACCATCCAAACGCAGATTGAGCAGATGTGTGTCAAGAAGCTAAGGGCAGGTAAACTTTATTTCTCAATTTCTTTTTTCCTGAGAAGGATTTTAGGGTTTTTCATCCTTCTAGTTACCTACACAGAAAAGTATGAATTTCTGTATATTGGTAGAAACTTTCTTTTCTGTTTGGATATATTAAAATAAAATTTGGAGTTGCTTATATTTAAGTAGTTTTAAAAACTGAATTTGCTTTTTACTTGGTAGCAAATGCACACTAACTTCTTCGTATCTTGTAGCTGTTCTGTAAAGACCTCATAACTTTCCTCTTTAAAGCAATCTTAAAATTTTCTAAAAATAATTTCCCTGCAGTTAATGTTATTTCATGGAGTTTTTTTTAGTTTGACCTTGAAGCGGGTATATTTTAAAATAGAAAAATAATATAATGAATAAATGTAAATGAAAAATTTATCTCGTACCTTCTGTATGATTGAACATCCAATAAATTTTTCACTGTATAAAAATAAACCCCTAACTATTAAGTCTGGTTTTCTTCTTAAGGTAAATCAAAATGCTCCATATTTAGAAGAACTGAAATGATTTTATTGATTTGCTTATAAGCCTTCTCTCCAATTTCTGAATCGACATGGCAGGCATGAGGGCTTAACCAGGTGCCAAAGCAAAGCTCTGTGTGTGTGTGTGTGTCTGCTTGTGTGCAGCTGGTGAGTAAAGATTAATAGTGATCATGGTGATTACAGTCCTTGGTATTTTGGAGACTCTCACCTCCCTCTCAGATCTAGAATAGATAATAAATGAAGCACACTGAAATTTAGATGTCTTCTGCCTGCAGTTCTGTGATCTGATTACCAAAGGCAGTTGTCTCTGACTCCTGCAGAATTCCGTGTGAAATTTAGGTGTTCAGAAAATATTTTATATGTCACATTCCTCTTTTTATGTTTTTTTCTACGCTGGAAACTTAGACTATTGCAATTGTATTTGTTTACAATTATGAATTAGCCTAGATTATCACTTGATTAGATAAATTATATAGGGCAGGATCAAATTGATCTGCTAAAATTGTCTGCAATTTTACAGCAGTTACAGATAGGGCTCTGAGTCCTGTGATGGCAGAAAATGTCAGATGAAAAAAGTGAGCTCAGACTACTTGAGGTAAATGAGAAAATGAAACCTATCTCCCATGCCCATTAAAGCATTATCCAGTAAATAAAAAAATGGATGCAACTTCCTTCTCTAGAGCAATTTTGAGTTATTTCCTAAATAGAAAATTCTGAAAAAACTGTATTGAACAAAATTATTTACCAAGTGTCATGTGAAAATTGTTCCAGGATAACATAAGAGAGGGGAAATAATTTTGGGTTTTTTCCTCAAATTTCCTGTAACTGAAAATGTACTCAATAGATCTGAGTTTCAGAAACCTGACATCTCAATGTTGCCCATACCTTGGATTAGGGAAAAAAGAATGCTCACCTGAGTGCTGACTGTTCTCCACTGAAATGACGTGTGGGGATATGGGTTGAAGTAACTGATCCAGTTTCAGTCTCTCTTCTCTGGTAGTTCAAAACTTTTTAGTCTTTAGTCTTCTATATGAACAAAACATACACATATACAGAGGCAAAAGGCAAAATAAGGTTTTTGATTCCTTTTTAACACTTTAGTTAGAAAGATAAAGACCTGTTCCCTTACTTCTGATACCTGTTTTTTGGTTTTGTTTTTGATTTTTTTCAAATAAGTTTATTTCAGCTACAGCAGATATAAGGAAATCTGCAACTTTTCGTTAAGAGATGAGTTTCGGAGATGCATCACCTGAGTATTTTCTCAAAAATACATATTTCTATATATTTGCTCAGTGGTCCAGGAGCAGTGTACAGCTAGTCCTACCTTCCAGAAACCTTTCCCATGCTCAGGAAAACCCAGAAACCCAAGTTTCAGAAGCCATTAGACTCCAAAGTTTGCCTCACACTACTGGTGCAAAGAGAGGACAGATGCTGCTGCCTTATTTCCCATCTACTGGCAGCAGAAAGAAGAGTATTTAGAACCTTAGTGATTAAAACCTAAAGCAAATTTTCTTACCACTCTGTGATAGCAGCAGATCAGGATCATCACCTTCTTTAAAAGCTCGGTGTGAGAATGCACCCCCCTCCAGAGAGATGCCCAGCAACTCTCTGCACATCATTATCTTGAATCAGCTGAGTCTGACACTGATTACTGAAAGGAGCATCACTTATGCTCAGAGGTAACTGCTGTGTGCCTGTTGCCACAATGGATAAATCTGCTGTTTCACCATTAATTTTGATATGATGTAAAATAAACCACTTTGAATACTCTTAAATACTTCTAATTAAATTATATTCTAATAAAATTCAATAGTAGGCTTCAATATCAAGAGTATTACTTTTCTTCTTGTGTCATCCCCCATTTCTTTGGAAAAAAACCCCCTAAATTAAGTTTAAAGATTAGTAAATCTCAGTGTTATACAGTTTTGGTGATTCCTGTCAAAATTAATCTAATATATCAAAATAAATAGTGTCCTTTTCTCCTGAGGGGTGTACTATGAAGCAGGTATCAATTTCCTTCACCCTTTATTTAACTTTTAAAACCCTATTTGCCACTCCCACTTGCAAGCTGTCAGAGACCCTTGGATGTTTCTTTACTTTCAACTAAGGCTTGAAGAGTTGAGATATGTTGTATCTTTAGCTCTGAAATAAATGTTCTCTCTCTGCTAAAAGACTGTGCTGGAGGTTGGATCAGCCAAATTAAAGTGTCCTGTAATAGCTTACATGAAATAAAATTAATTCACAGAGACAGAAGTCCCAGACAATGAAGGACAATTAATTTTCAAAAGATTAACAATTATTAAATTGATGCTTTTATTGTATATGTGAACATACTCTTTACTAAAATGGGAATCAATGAGAGAGCAATATACATATTTTCAGAAGGGATTCATAAGAATAAAAGCCTGCTTTTCTATAGAGATCTGTTAAACAAGACTGTTAAGGGCCTATAGGCTGTGGGAACACAGGTGAAAAGGATTGCCAAAATGCCAGTACACAGAGGAAAGAAAACAAGATTCAAGTTTGGTAGCTGTTATTTCACTTTAAGTACTTTTAGAAAGTCTTCTGATATTCATAAATGTCGGAGCTTTCCTTGAAGTGATTAAAACTTTTCAGTACAACTTGCAGCTTTGCTACTTCCTTAAATCTGTAAAATGGTAATTTCCTGAAGCATTTATTTATACTTTTAGACATTTATGTTATTTAAAATCATGTCCCCTCCTCCTAGTGTATCTCATGGAAATGTTGAGCATTACAGCTGTACACAACTGTGAAATAATAGGACACATTTACTCTTCTACTGTAGGAAACACTACTCTGAACAGATGAAACTTAGAACTGCATAAAATACATCCACAATCAAAAGAAAAATAACTCTGCTAAATTATCTATAGATGCCTGGAAAGCAATAAATCCCTCAGAGATGCTTTAGGTACTGTAGGATACAGTAAGAGTACTACACAAAGAATAAGAGTTCCCTAACAAGCAGTACTGCAGAACTGGCAATTGCAACTAAACAAACCTGAAATGAGGAATGAAGAAAAAGAAGATGAAAGAGATCAAATCTATTCATTTCAGAGAAAATCCAAGATATTTAAAGCCAGAAGATCATATTCCCTCCACAATGTTTTCAGTGTGATTTTTTTTTCTGATCCAATAATCAAATATCTAATTACATCTAATGATCTAATAATCAATTATGAAAGGGATAAGCTATGAATAAATTTCCTCTTATAATCACACAGGCCTTATTTATCTGTGCATTGTATCAGTTTTTCTCTGTTTTAATTCTGCTCCTTTCAGTGGAGTCACAGTGATGTACAGGGGTTGATCACAGCAGGATATCAGTAAGCACAGTCTTTCTCCTAAATTAGAGCATGGTGAATTATTTCTCCTTTCCCAAAATAAACTAAAATTTGAGTGTCCATTTTTTATGTTGTCTTATTTGATCAACTACTTGCATGTAGAAATGTGTCGGTGGGGAGAAGGTGGATCTGGGTGGGAGAAGGATTATTATTGTTTTATTTCCATTGATTCCAATATATATTTTCATAATCACAGAAGAGTTGGGGTTGGAAGGCACCTCTGCTCATCACCTGGTCCACCTTGTTCAAGCAGTTTCACCAAGAGCTGGTTGTTCAGAGCCATGTCCAGACAGAGTTTGAATATCTCCAACAATGGAGACTCCACAGCCTCCCTGAGTAATCTGTTCTAGGTCACACTCAAAGATATTAACTAATATCACACTGAACCTGTGGGGAACTATGTTTAGTATCTCTGATGTTTCTGATTGAGTTTTGGTTGTAGGAAGACAAGTTCAATAAAAGGGAGACAAATTAATATTAAATTCATCATTTGCAACTCTTTATACACCAACTTCCTTAATTTTAGTTTGCCAGTGAAAAAGGACAGATAAAACAGACAGGTCCTCATAGATCACCATTTCCAGCCTGTCAAAGTGACTCAAATTAGATATTTCATTAATTTTTTTCCCAAACTGAAAGAATCAGAGTAAGTCAGAATAATGCAAAAGATGATGTGAAATAGAAAATAATGTCTCAATCAACTCTTTGTCTTAATTTTAAAGTTAAAAAACAAAACTACACATGTTTAATTAAAGTGAATTCAAAAGAAAAAATTCTACTTTATTTGAAAAAAATTGTGATTTTTAAAAGAATTATCATTTTTCAATTTGCAAAATATCTTTAATAATATATTTAAGAATTTTTAAAAATATATAATCTTTTTTTAATGTCATTCTCATTAATTTCTTTTTCCCTTCCTTCTTTCTTTTGTTTTTTCTCATAAAGATAGTTGCACCTGAACAGACAAGGTCCTGAAAATAACTGACTCTTTTCACTTCTCTTCAACACAGTGTAAAGGTTAGGAAAATCCTATCATTGTGCACAGTAAAAGAACAAACAAACAAACAAACAAAATTTGTTTCCTATTTAAAAGACCATCCAATTTCTTCAGGAGCACACTAGATAAGCTATTAGACAAATCTAATCAAACCACAATAATTTCTGTTGTTGGGGCACAACCTGCAACTGTGTAATGGCTGATTCTAACTCCCCAGGTTAACTGCTGTTAAATTTCACACAAGTCCAGATCAAGATTCACATTTACAGGGGGCCATTACTGAGCCCCTGAAAAATAAACTCTTCCCATTGAAAACTCAGCTTGGCTATTTATCTGTTAAATAGTTGGCACTGAGGCATTCTGCTGGATGATCACCTCCAGCAGACTATGTAACTTGGGACAAAATTACTATTGGCTTGTGAGACTCCTGTATGTTTGGGAAGGGGCAGGACATCTTCCCTCCTGCACATGGCCTGCTAGATGTGTTTTACAGGTGAATTGTCAGTTTTGAGATTCCCAGAAAGGAATGATCCTCGTTATCACCTTGGCTATGGCAGTAGGCATTAAGGATATCTTTCTTTACATCAACTCACATAGTGCACATTCCGTTCTTTATGTCTACACCAGTATTCCAACTTTATTTTTTTTCCTGGATACCTGAATGAAACTTTTATCTTTATGTTCTTATTTCCTGAATTACAGTTTATTATCAAGAGCAGTGATAAGTATTTTTAGTGCCTGGAATAGGAAAGGACATGCTGAGGGCCCTTCCCAGCTTTGCAGCCAGACTGTTGTTGAATTTAGCAAGAGGTGTGAGCCAGCAGCAGATGCTTTTCTACAGAAGGATCTTTTTGCCATTTGTGAGGGACAGGAGCTCAGCTCACCCATCTTCTCACTTCTGAGCATTAAGGAGGCAAAGGTTTCATCCTCTTTATGGGACCTGGGTTACCTCAGCTCTGACACAACCATATTGCCTTCTCATATTTTACCAGGATTTCCATGAGGTTAGGACCTTAGCTGGATACTTCACTGAATCCAGAAACACATATCACAGATAAATACAATAACACAACACTGAAAATTTTCCACTCAGGTTTTCAGCCCTTTAAACATTTGTAACAGTGTAGTTTAAGACTAGAGACTTTTACAAAAAACCATAGAAATATACACCTTTTTTTTCTTCTTTATTTAGAGATTGTATTTGGTGTCTCAAAAAACATAATAAAAAGCAAAACAGCCTTACAATCCTCAGAAATTAACAAAATGTTAGTTAACTACTGTTTTAAATTTTCTAGCAGGGAATTATAAAATGAACCTCTGATGCCACATAGACTCAAATTTAACATAGTTAGAATAGCTGACAACAGAAAATCTCATCTAAACACAGGAATACAAATAATTCTAAGGCTCAAGCTAAACAAGTACATATTCCTCAGATGCACATTCCTAATTAAGTCTTCCAAAACTCTAAAATATCATCACCACCCTCCTTCCTCTCCCTAAATAAACATTTGAAGAACAAGCTCTTTGCAGCTAATAGGCACTTCAGAAGAATAAATTGCATTTTTCATTCCTTGCTTTTTAGACCACTCTGTGTATTGTGGCCAACAGACTCTTCAAGAGCAGCACGTGCTCCTGGCCAGCCCAGTGGAGTAATACATGTGTACACTTATCTCCTATGCAGAATGTTTTCAATTACCCAGACCCTGTGCTTGCACTCATTGAGGCTGTGCATGATACTCCCTAGAGGTGGCTGTGAATTGCTGGTGTGTGAAACTGCCAAGCTTGGAGAGTTTTGTTCAGTTTACTACAGCCAGGAGCCAAAGCAAAGGAAAGTATTTGTGTGGGGTCCAGATTCTGCAGTCATCTCGTATGAGCCTCTGCAGTGTACTCAGCAAAGAGGAAGGTGTCTTTGATGCCTTAAGTTCTAGCTTTCTTATTTTCCAGATTCTCTACTGCATTAGTATATTGTCCTGAACTTCATATAAAGTGTTAGCAAGTTCTCTCCAAAGCTTAGGTAGACAAAACAATATTTTTTCAGCCTAATAACCAAGGACACCATTGCAGCTTCAGGCTGAAAAAAATATAAACAGCAAACTGAGGAGAGCAATCTGGGAGATGGGATGTCACAGGCATCACCTTCTTCCAGTAAGAGAGACAAACATACAGCTGTTGTACTGCCAGTTCATTGGCCATGACTGTGTTATAATCACAGAATCAGCATAGCTGGAAGAGCTATTGAAAATCATCCAGTCCACTCTTCACCTTAGCACTACCATAATCACCCCCAAACCATACCCCCAGTGCCACATCCAGATACCCCCTGAACACTTCCAAAGACAATATTCCACCACCCCCTTGGACACCAGTTCCAGTGCCTGATCACTATTCTAAAGAAAAAAAATTCTAACATCTAATCTGAGCTTCCCTTGACAAGTTTGAGGCCCTTTCCTGTTGTCCTTTTGCTTGAGACATGGCAGAAAATGCCAACAATCTCCTTTCACGTAGTTGTAGAGAACAATGAAATCCCTCAGAAGCCTCGTTTCCTCCAGGCTAAACAACCCCACCTGCCTCAGCCTCTTCTTACAGGACATATCTTCTAGACCCTTCACCAGCTTCATTGCTCTTCTCTGGACAAAATCCATCGCCTCAATGTTCTTTGAAACTTACTTGGAAAGCAAGAGCTTTTTGTCTAGAGTCCAAAAGGGAAGATCTCATAAATAAATTTTATTTCCTATATCACTCACAGTCTCTTTTAGTCAGCTGACTAACACCTACTGCAACAGTTCATTATAAATTTAGCAATGAGTGTCCAGAAGACATAGAATTTAGGAGAGACTGAGGTAACAAAATCTATAAAAAATGCAGATCATTCACATGCATTACTGTGAATACATATGAATATTGAGTCTTACTATAATATCTTCAAAATATTTTCCACTTGATGTACAGCAGCTACTGCTTGCTGTGTGATAAATTAGCCTAAACTTTTCTATATAATAGCTATACCACTTTCTAAATGAGGACTGAAGGGACTGGCATGTGGATCAGCTGGGCAAATATTTCATGAGCAGAAACATCAGATGTTATCCAGAGTAACATTTATGATGATGTTACAAGACAGGCAAACTTCAGTTCCCCCACTGGCAGATTTTAAAATATTGACTGTTGACAGTAAGGTTTCTTATCCACACATATTAAAGTTAAACATGTTTTCCTGTGGAAAAGCATTGCTAAGCATGAGCACGTTCAAAGGCTTATGTCTCTCATGTTTTACATGGCAAAGGGTTGGTACCAGAGATACATGTCTTGGAGGAGATTTGGAGATGGGACCATGAATTTAATGGTGACATATGATAACAAATTTCTGGTCACTGTCAAATATCAATGTAGGGTGAAAATACTGGAAACCATTAAATATAAAACTTGCTTGCAGCTTCCCTACTTACATTCAGTCACCCACCCAGACTGCAGGTAACACGTCTCATATTAATCTACTGATAAAATCATATTACTAGTATATGGTCTGACTTTTGAGATGAATTTTCTCAATAGACAAAAAAAAGACATCTTTAATACTGCACACCTCCCGAGGATGAGCCCCTGCTGAGGAACTGTGCTATACTAAGTCAACCAAGTTAAATAAATAATATTATGTGAAAAAGTATGAAATGATGTATCAATTCATAAGAATGATGCACCAGAATCACCCTAATGATTACCATGGCTCATTTTTACATAGTTTTTAATTTGCTCATGAAACATAAGTATTTGAACAAAAAAAAAATACAAAGAAAAAAAGACAAAATACAAAATCCAAACCACCTCTGAGGATAACTAAACATTGGCACAATCTGCCCCAAGAGTTTGTACAGTTATCTTTAGCAGTTTTCAAGACCCTACTGTATACAGCCTTGATCAGACCTTCTTTGATCAGGAGGTTGAACCAAAAATCTCCCAGGTCCTTTACAGCCTGAAATACTTGAGGACCATATAAGCAAAATTTAGGACTGTGATTGAAACACTTTCAGTGGTTCAGGAAGGAAAATCTTTCTACTGCTTTTGTATTTTTTTTTTTATAAACATGTAAAATATTTTTGACATATAGGATTTCTAAAAAATCATGTGTAAAAGAAAGTGGGATGAAGCAATGATGTGTCTAACTTGTATTTTTTTATATTTTCTAGCAAATAAGATTGAAAATGTACTACTAAGATACAATTCTGATGTCAGATAATCAAAGAAGAATCTAGACCTGCACTTCTGACTAAGTGAGCATTTTTTAAAGTAGGCTTCCCGTGTATTTAATATATTTTTATGTATTCAGATTCGGGTCAAAATATCATCAGATTTCAGAGATATTTCTTGATCCCAGGAAAGATTTAAAATTAAATGTTAGCAAAAAACCTCGTAAAAATTACTTCATAGTTTGCCATTTTAGAAATTAAACATATTTTATGAAGTATTGCAATTTGTCACTCTTTCAAGAAGGCAAGGAAAATGACAAATTTAAATTTTAATGAACAGAAGCAGTGGAATATTTTCTACTTACTGAGCAAAGACCAAAAAGGGAAAATGTTAACAGTTAATACACTGAAATATCAGAGTGAAATAGCCCTTTCTGAACTAGTAATAACACATTTTAAATGACCCTGTAAACACCACAACATACACATGGACTGCAGGAGCATGAAACTTTTATTTTTTCTGTCCTGAAGCCTACTTATCTAAGGTGATGTTATGGAATTAATAAAGGCAGCTTTTGATATCAGCAAATTACAACAACAACTCATTTTTATTCTATTCAGAAACCACCTTACATTTGGCTGAGAGAATAATGAGATTTGAGCTCCCATAATAACATTCAGAAACAACCTCTTCAAGTCCTTTCAGGCAGCACTGGCAAATAGAAGTTGTTCAAGTGTGTCACAAAGCTGCCAGCATATGAGTCTGCCTCTGAGAATGCCTTCAGGAGTTGCCTGGTGTATGTGTGCAGGATATTTTGAGACCTGATTCAGTTTTAAATGAAGTACCTAGAAAACTTCCCTCTGATTTAAATGAAAGATGACTGTTGTTGTAAGATTCCTCTTGTTGTGGATGAAAATAAACAGATTTTTTAATCAAACTGTTTCTTGTTTGATTAAAAAAAAATTGGTTTAATGCTGTTAGTCTGCAGCAAGATGAATCTTAAGGCACAGCTCCTACAGCTGTGTAAATCTCCTCTATTAAGCCTACTACCAGTTTCTGTGAAGCCAGAATTGACATGGAGTTTTGGAACTGAATTCTTATTTCCCAGCTGAAGAATTTTCAAGACATAAGTACAAATGCAGCCATGTAATAAATGAAGAAAATTACGACCCAGAGCATGTAAGTGATACAAACCAGATCAAATACTAACTGCCTAATAAAATTCTATTTCTATGAAAAAAAAATTAAAAGCATTAGATATTTTTCATTGAGATATGGATGTGAATCCTACTACTAAAAATATTTCTAAACAATAAAAGAAAATAATTATTTACTCAGAAATAAGTCATAAATACGGATAGTTCTTCTGATGGATGTCATTATGTTTCTGGAACTAACTAAGCTTCTATTTGATATTCCTTATGCACAAACTATCTTGTGATGATTTTATAGTGTGTCCATAAACCCCATTGAACTCAATGATATTTAGGGATATGTGTAATGTTAAAAACACTGAGTTGTTTTCCTCAACACATTTTTTCTAGTAGTGAAGCATAAGAGGATTTTAATGACTTTGAGTTTATTGATTTAATAGAAAACAAGCAGAATTTTGTCTGATTATAAATAGGATATGAGTTAAAGGGACCATAAAAGAAACCATAAATTTAGGGCACCACAAAGAAGTACTTAAAACAAAAGAAAACAAACCCACAAGTCCTTTTAAAAACTGACTTGAACCCAGGGGAATCTTCCTACTGTTTGTAAAAACAAATAATTTTTATTTTATTAGATAATTAAAAAGTTCAAAGAACTCAATAGAATTTATTCAAATGACAATCAAACATTTAAAATTTTAAAAGACTTTGGGAAATTTTATGCAGAATTATGAGAAAAACTAAAGCATGTGTTTTTCAATGTTTCAAAAGAAACCATTTAATTACAGTAAGAGAGATGTATGTGCGCTGTTACGTTTCTCTCTTTGAACAAGTTTGTGGGTGTATTCATTAGATTTGTAGTACTGATCTAGAGAAAATTTATAATTGTTTTCTAAACTACAGAAAAAATTAAGCCAGTACAGAAAATTCTGAGAGCTTTGGCTCTCCTTCGTTTTGGTGCATATTTATGTTATTTTCTACAGAACAGAACAGCTGTCAAGATATGGCAATGCAGATATGTATTGAAGAGTACTCAATATCCATTTATCTGAAAAATGTCCCTAACTCCAATTTTAATAATCTTGAAAAGATTTAGAAACCATTGACTTGATTTAGGTGACCTATGCCATTCACAAAATCAAAAGGCTTCAGAATGGTTCATTATAGGAAGCAAATTTGTGAAATATTACTGAATAGCAAAAACAATCAATGCATGCATAGAAACAAATCTTTTTGTTGCATGGTTTTAACAGAAATAAAATATTTGTAAATTATTTTTAATCAGGATCTCTTCATTGTTTTGATTTACTAGGTAGATTGCCTCAACCCTTATATCAACAGAACAGAGTAGGTAATAACATTTAATAATGCAATAGGAATTGCATGCCAATGATGATTACTTCTTCAATCAATTTTGTACTGAAAAAAGATTAATATCATTGTATCCCGAGGAAACATTCAAATACTAGTTAACTTTAAGCTTGTATTTCTTGAACTAAAATAACTCGTACTTCCCAAGAACATTTAAGTGGTTTACAGTTTTATACACTGATCTTTTGTGCAAGACAAAGGAAAATAGATATGAAATCAAAATGTTCTTTTAACTGTTTTTATTATTTAGCAGTATAAAATTCCTACCTTAATTTCAATTTTCTAGGTGTTTTGTGGTAGTCTGAGCAGATAAACTATTAGATATCACTTAGATTGATCAAAATACGGTTTCATTTTTAATTATATTAAATTTATACTAGTAGGTTGCATTTTTATTATTTGAAGTATGAAAACAAATTATCACATCCAGTTTTAAGAGGTATTTTAAGAAGCTTGAAAACATAGTAATTCTAAAACATATTATTTAACATCTAATTCTGACCAAAAATTTTCTTGGTTGAGTTTTCCTATTGTTGCCTGCTGTCCAAGGTTGCAATGTAAGATGTGTCCAAAATATGTATTCTATCACCATCTCCATGAGCTGTTGAAACCAGGTGGGGCAGTGTTTTCCTGCCCCCTCCCTCCGGACTATCTCCTGTTAATGGCCCATCAAAGCCCTGCCCATGGCTCACAGGTAACTCCCTTTGGGAGCTGTCTCTGCTCAAAAGGCAATCAAGGACCCCCTGTGTGACTCATAGAGTGACATCAGCCCATTGTGAGATGCTCTGCCCAGGGGGGAGGAGCCAAGCATTCCCATCTGGATATAATTTGCAGTTTGGGACAGCACAGGCACTGACTGGATTCCCAGAGGACAGGAGCTGCCAGATCTCTCTATGGGATCACTGATTCAACAAGGCTGCTTCATCTGGACTGCTACCACCAACCCTAACAGGGTGTCAGGTTGTGTTCTGACTCTGTCAGAGAAGTTTTTTTACTATCGCACTTATTTTATTGTTTTCCTATTGAATTGTATTTCTGACTTGGAGTCTCTCACTGGTTTTGCTTACAAACCTGTACACCTGCATTTCTATGTTTTGTGGATTATCAAAATTAAGTTTTAGTTGAGTTGCACTGACTTGTCAGAGGAACAAGCAGGGAGTCCCTTAATTTAGTCCATTGATGGAGAAGATACTTCATGTGCCATTTGACTGTTGAGATTGTGTAGTGCAAGGCTTGTGCATCTTGTTCCACTGGGCATGGCTAAACAAGCCAAGCTGAGGTTGTTTCACAGCTCATTACCTCCCTTTCCTGGCATCTGGCAGACACTGGATGGGGCACCTGCTATTTGTCTCAAAGGATTAAAGGCACAAGAGAAAATTCAGTCCCAGCAAGCCTTGAGTTACTTACATCTTCCTCTTGCTGTGCACATACAGTGTGACAGAAGATGTTGTTATTCTTGGTAATTATATGATTCTTTTGCCCTTCCCATGATGCCATTTCTCAGATATTGCAGGCTTTTAACCAATATATTATTGCTCTTCTGTAAAAATATTAAGCACAGCATTTTGTGGTTCAGAGAAGATGTCGGTTATTGCTAATGCTGGGTAATGAAAAGGAGTTGATTAATCAAAACACATGTGGTGTAATCATGAATGTGGCAACAGCTTAAAATGACTTTAGGATAAACTGCCAGTTTACAACAGTTACACAGCCATGAACTGCAGATTTGAAAGTTGTGTTCCAGTTCCCCCTTGTAAAGGAAATAATGAAAAATATTTTCATAGACAGTATAATTTCATAACCTCTGGGACCTAAGGGTGCAGCTATAAGCTTTGATCTCCAATTTAATATGAAGAAATCAGCGTGAACAATTATATGCCATGTTTGCTCCAGTTTGCTTTGAAGCACTAATTCATAGGCTTGCAACCTGCATTTGCATCTGTGTTTTAGAGCCTAGATTTCTAAAGCTGAAAATTTTTTGGCTCTAAGTCCACTGTAAACTTGGACAAAGAGCCAGCCAGGTATTTTAACCTGAAGTATCTCTGACAATTTTTTTTTCCATCTTCAAATGTAATTGAAACTTTTAAATAACTGGGAGAAGAGAGTTTGCAACATTATAATCATTCTTCTTCATTTTCAAAGATTAAGAAAAGTGTGTTTATTATTTTAGAGGTTATTGCTCTCTAATTTTAATCTGTCATTACATTACAGATGCTCTTGAATTCATTTTTTATTTAACAAGCCTATCCAAACCAGAGCAACTGTGGCTCTGAATGCATAGAAATATATATTTGAGGAGTTCATTAAGACATTCAAATATGACAACTTTTTCTCTTAAGAACCACACTGAGGTGATGAAAAGAGAATGAGTTTTGATCTAATCAATGAGAGTGGCAGCTCTATTAGTAATCTAAGCAATGCATGGGATTTGCATAAATCTTTACTAAGACAATTTCAAGTCCCTGATGATTTGTGTTTTACACTACACAGTACTTTCGTCTGATGCAGAGTTTTCCCTCGACAGCTTCTGAACACATTTTGGATCCAGACTAAAAAGATGCTGAGAACACAAATATCTGCTGATTCAAGCAGCATTGTGTTAATCAAGTAATAGTTTTAGCTGTACTTATCAATTATACTAATTACAAAGTCTCCTTATATAAGAAGTGTCACTACACACAGGTCTGAACATATAGGAGGCCTGCTCATACCAGCAGGACTATTTAAGGTTATAGCCCTTTGTAACAGATAATTATAACTATTCTGAATAGTCATTTTATCTTAAGAGCATTTGAAGGCCACAAAAATAACAAAATCTGTTGTGTTGCCCTCAGTTAAAAACCAGAAGAGATGATTAAGGTCTCAAACCACTAAACTCATTATTTTTGCAAGAAAAAAATTCCAATATCCACATTGGGACAATCCAGATCTGTTGTACACATGACCAATGGGCTGAATGCATTAGCATAAAAAAGAAGGGGTTTATGGCTAGTAACACTTATCTCATTATAATGAAAATGTTTGTGACTGCCAAAGCTGACACAAATACCAAATACATTGTTCTTGTTAGTTTTATAATAATGTGGAAATCAGCATTTTTAAAGAATAAGTATGCATATATATTTCTTTCTGACTCTGTATCTGTCATTAAGCTCAATTTTATGATTGCCTGTTTAGTTTATATCCCCTCAGATCAGGAGCAGTTAACTAATAATTTAGCTGTTACTTTTAGCTTAGAATACCATGATCTATGAGTTATGTAAGTTAGTAATGAAAGAGCCCATTGCCTCCCATGGGAACAAACTAGTTAAGTCATGTTGAAAGTAGCAATATCTGTCTCACTGAGAAATAGAACAGTATTTAAGAAAACGACACAGAATACTGCCAGCAGGAATTAATACCTTTATATTTTCATTTATCCCAACAGTGAAATTCTCCTGCCCTGACAGCAGCCTTTTTGTGACAACATTTTCATCAGAGATTTGGAGATGGATGGAGGCAGTTATGAGACAAATTGCTATCCAGTCCTGAAGTTAAACCTTTGTTCCAGCTCTGTCAGAGCTTTACAAGACACTCAGCTCACTGGGTTCTTTCTATGTCTCTTTTTGTGGGGTCAGAGCATGGTAAGTAAAGCTATATGAGCCCTCTGCTCATCTGCTCAGAGATTTCATTTTTCTGAGTCCATCAAACTGAAATACCTTTTAAAATTTCTAGCAGGACATTTGGGAATCTCCCATTATTGCAAAAATTCTGGAAATACCAAGGTATTGGAGGATTTTTCTTAAAGGCTTTTATAGAACAGAAATCCTTTGAAATTCTGCAAAAGAGAACTAATATTTTATATTTTGCCCATTTGAATTTAGGGCTCAAAGATTCAATGTGCTACTTCTTAGGCAAGGAGACAGTTCTGAAACCCCTCTCTTTTGTATGTGCACTAGAGAGGAATAGAAAACTCATCTCTACATTTAACCTGAAAAGATAGAATCCTTTTTCACTTGATGAGGTGCATTTGTGCATGTAGCAGAGAAATTTCTTTGGATGATTTAAAAGAAATTAATCTGTGGTACATTTGAAACATGTCTCTCCCCTTCTCATTTCAGTAGGCTACAAGGCAGGCTTTTTCTTCCTTCCTGCCTATTGGAACACCCAATAGGCAAAAGACAAGTTTAAAAAATGTGCACAGAGATGAAATGTCCAGAAGCCTTTAAACTTGCAAATATCACCTCATCTGTTATTCAGAGTGGGGGAAAAAAATAATAAACAGGAACATACCTGCTAATGAAAATAAAGTTACAGTGTATCAGGTTTATCAGTAAGTTACAGCTATTGATAATTGTTGTGAAACCTCTGCTGAAATTCATGATGTCAAATAGTAGATTGTTCTCCATATGTGTCTCAAGCTGGCGTGATCAACAAGGCTGCAGTTTGTGGCTGACAGAACAGAAAAAAGCCAATTTGTTTCTTCACACTTTAAATTAAGGCTCTTAAAGTTTTACACAGTGATGAGACAGCTCCCCACAATAGCTGTGCTGCTGTTCTGCAGCAAACAGCACATTCTGACAGGGATGCATTTTATTCACATTATTTTCTCAGATTATCTTCTGCATTTGGCATCTCTATTTTTAGCTAATTAGATTATTTTTTTCCCCCTTGGGAAAACCACTCTAAAAAATTGCATGGAGGGAGCAAATAGGAGTATTTAGTTGGAAACCAACCTAACTACTGCAGATTATTCATGTTGAAGACATAGGCTTTTTACCAGATCTTTATGTTTTAATTCCTATTATTATTATTTGTTTGGGCACATGTAATTTATCATCAACTTTCTACAGCATTTACCTTCTTTTTTCCTAAAGGGATGTTTCCTTGTTCATGGTATACTCAGAGAATTGAGATCAAATGGAATCCTGTGCTTGATACTTCAAAGTTTTGTCCTTCTAGATATAGAACACTTTCCTTGGAGGACCCTGGACAAATACTTTTCATTTTCCTAGCTACTCTTGCTAATATTCCACCTGAATTTCCATTACCAGTCTTATGGACCAGAAAAGATTTTATGTGTGGATGGCTGGCCTAAATAAACTGTACAAATAAAACAAATTCTACATATCTATATCTCCAGATTAATGCACATTTCATCTAGTAATTTTAATTATTGAAATAAAAAGTGTGGTGTTGCTTTTCTGCAAAATATTGCACAAAGTTTATTTCTGACACTTTATTTATAAACATTCATGTAACAGTGAAGTAATTACATAAAAGCAGCATACAATTAATGAAATTAAGCATGTAAAATCACTGATTTCTTTAAAATAAGAAAGACTGCTGGGTATCTGTGGTAGGTTAACCTTCACTAAAAAACACCCACCAGGCAATCAGTCACTCCCACTTTGTGTATTCTTGAATGCAAAAGAATAGGTGGGATCAATGACCAGAAAAAAATTAAGCAGTTCTTCCCTACCAGTTAAAAAGAAACTCACCTAGCGTATCTAATACATATGTTCACTTTTCTTTGCTACATTTAGCAAATTGTCAAGAAGTCAGACAAATACTTTCTTAAAGCCATTTTTTCCATCAAGGATTTAGAGCCAAATTTTAAAGGGCCAAAATTATTCCTATGATGAATATGGGACTATTTTACCATTTCTACTCTGCCATAAGGGAAAGAGCATTATCACTTGTCATACCATAATCAAAAGTGTCAGAGGAGCTGGTAAAGATAATAGCTATTATTTTTTTTCTCTGGAAAAATGCTTGTAAATATCCATACCCTTCTGAAGAAGAAGTTGCAATCTTCAGATGGTGAAGGTGGTGTGTGTGTGGAGCTCTGCCTGAGGATGGGTGAGAAGCTGACCTAGAGTTTATGGGTAAGGACTGAAAGGAGAGCAGGAACAGGAGTCATTACACTGGGGGTCTGCTGCAGGCTGCCTGGCCAGGAAAACTCAGCAGATGATGCTTCTGCAGACAGATAGGAGCAGCTTCATTTTCACAAGCTGTGGTCCTCATGGTGAACTTTAACCACCCTGATGCAGGGTGGAGGAACAAAATAGCAGGGCACAGGCAATCCCAGAGGTTCCTGGGATGTGCTGATGCTAACTTCGTTCTCCAGGTGACAGAGGAGACAATAAGGAGAGGTGCTATGCTGGACCTTGTTCTCATCAGCACAGAAATGTTGGTGGAAAATGTAAACGGCATCCTGGGCTGCAGCCTGGGCTTCAGTGGCCATAAATTCAAGATCCTTAGGGATGTGACTTAAAGTGAGATAAAGTCCTGCAAGGAAGAGAGGTGCAAGAAGGAGATGGTTGGAGGGCTGGAGCAGCTTTGCCATGAATACAGGCTGAGGGGTTGTTCATCCTGGAGAAGAGAAGGCTCTAGGGATACCTTCTAGCAGCCTTCCAGTACCTAAATGGTGCCTACTAGAGAGCTGAAGAGGGACCATGTGCAAGGGCATGTAGTGGTTGGACAAAAACTAAGAGAGTAGATTTAGATGAGAGGTAAGGAAAAAGCATAACTCTGAGGGTGGTGAGGCATCAGAGCAGGTTGCCCAAAGAAGCTGTGGATGCCTGGTTCCTGGTGGAGCTCAAGACCAGGTTGAATGGGGCTCTGAGCAGCCTGGTCTAGTGGAGTGTTCTTGCCCATTGCAAGGGATGGTTAGCCCTTCCAACCCAAACCATTCTATGATTCCATGAGAAACCATCACTTTTAATTTTTATGTAGATTAAACAAAAGCTAACCAGGGTGCAAGAAGAATGTTTTAAGAAGATTAGCTCTCAGAGTCTGAGGCAGCTCTCCTTGCACAGGCTGTCTGTTGTATCTGTTGGGGATGTGCAGCTGACTCCCTCCCACATCTCTAGGGGCCTAGAAGACCTTTGGGCTTTAGGAAGCACCACCAAATCATGTCAGTCTCCTGAGTGAATTCACTGTTCCTGTTTGCAGTCAAATTTCCAGTCTCTTACTCCACTAGGAATTACTGGTAGTATTGATCAAACACCCAGCTAAAACTGCAGCTGACATTGCTGTCAGAGCACCATATCCATTATGCACTGAATTCAATGTTTTGTGACCATTGCCCTATTTTCTATTCTAAAGTCCTTAGCTTTAAAATTTGACTCCTCCAAACTCTTCTAGGATGAGTACCAAAGCACAATAGCACACACAGCAGGAAGAACTCACAAAACTCTTGCTTCAGTGTTTTTATAAAATCCATTCATCACTGGTCTTCATTTCATACAAGTTTCAAAAATTATTTTTACGAAAATGAAGTGTGAGCAGTGGAGAAAAAAAAGGGCTGATTCCTACCACAAAAGAGCCCAATAAAAAAAAAACAAGAACCCCCAGCATTTTCAAGGGATCTAAGCATCACTGACATTAGTAAAAAGATTTATATAAATCTTCTATGGTTAGTCAAAGCTCTATATGATATGTTGAATTTTAATCTTAATTTAAAACTACAACAAAGCCAGCAGGGAGCCAGTGGTCAGAAGTGAACATCCTCATTGGTGTTGTTGATCTCAGTGACAAAGCTTCTACTGCAGGGTGACACAGTTAGCAGATGAATGGATGTGTGTTCCTCAAACACCTTCCCACTCAGTGACCAGAACATGCTGGAGATGCCACAATCATAGTCCATAGTTAAGTCAGGCATTCACATCAAATTTAACTCTATAATGTTCTTTCAGCACACAAGTTTCTCTCTTAAGAGAGAACACATTAAATCCTTTTCCCAAGCACAGTTCTTTGAAATACTACTATATTAATGACTTCATAGCTGAAACTATTGCATTAAATAAAATATCTTTTCACTAACAGAATATGAAGAGAAGATAATATTTTGCACTAAAGACTTCTGGAATAAAACACTGACTGAAGAAGAGATAATGCAAACATGAAAGCAAGAAAGGGTTTCCAGTAGTATTATGATGAAGTTGGAATAACATGTAAAATAGCAAAATATTAATTTTGAGAGTCTACTTGATAAGGTCTTCTATTTTTCCTGTATCTTTAAGGAAGTTTTTAAAACTAAAATTTTTACCTTTAATAATAAAGGCAGCTTATTCAAAAAAACCCCAAGCAAACAAACAAACAACATAGAACCCTGTCAGAATTGACAACTCATTATAGCACAGAAACTTTTCCAAGCCAAAGCCTTTCAAAACAATTTGTCACAACTGAGAGATATGGAAGTTTGTTTCAATACTTGCTTGTAAAAATTTCTGATGAGTTTATGGATTAAGAGGAAATAATCAGGCACTGAATAAAGCTTAATGACAATGTCCATGAGCCACACATGCTTTGAAGAAAAACAAGTGACTTTTGCTACTTTTATGATTGTGCGCCAGACAACTTTTAAAAAGGGACAGAGGATTTAAAGATTGCCAAGAAATGAAACATCAAAATACATGTTATTAATGCTTCTTCAGTATCATAACTACAATAACAGGTAGATAATTCCTCCCAGAAGCAGAGCATTTGAGCAGGTAACTGCAGAAAATATTTAGAATAGCTGCTCAGCAATGTTTGCCATGTTCAACCTACAGAAGTGTATTTACACACAAAGAACTATTTGTTTTTCTATTAAAGCAGTCCCCTCTGAAATGTTCCATAAGGCTCTGTAGACCCCTGCTGAAATACAAAGGTTACTATAACTCTAACACAATAAAGTACAAGCAAAAAAAAAAAAAATCTCAGCTTTAGGTGATATGAAAAAGATATGATTTGTTGGCTGTAGACCTAAGTGCAAATCACACTGTACTCTTTATAGAGCACTGGCTGCTCACTTTGGTTACCCTTCCTCACAGTGTTCACATTTATGATGGTATCCTTACAGATGAATGAAAAATGGAAAGTAGATGTAAAACTTTAAAGAATCCATGTCCTCAGAGTGGCATAGATTATAATGGTCTCTTTGCTTTATTTTGTCTGGGTTTTAGTCAGCACTATAGTTACTGTGTATCAGATCATAAGCAAGAACTAGATATTTTTTCCTGGTAAATAAATAATTATCAGAAAAAGTTAACAATTTTATTAATTCTTCAGGAAAAGATCCACACTAAAGTTACTAGTGGTTCAATCATTTCTGCAACCTCTTTGTCTTTTTCTTTCCTGGCACTGTCAACCTTGCAGGCTCCATTGGAGTAGGGGGTGTGTTCATGTCCAGGTATTGCTGCTGCAGCTTGGGAATTAAAGGATTATTAAAGTAGTAAACTGGAATTTTTGCTTGACTCTACAATATTGTGTCATGGTTGTAATTAGTAAATTAAAACAGGAGTCCTGAGGGAATCACGTATTAGAGCTACGTGATTACTCAATTTGTTTGCTCATGATTAATATTATTGCACTAAACGTAAAAGGAAATTATTAATGACTTATCTACAAAATTACTTAATACTGCTGGTAATGGTGCAGGATAGAAGGTAAATGCACTTGGAAACTGGTTTACATAATCAGGGAAACTTAACCAGTGCTGATAAATTTTCTGGTAAAAAAAATAATTGTTCTTCAATACAAATTTTAATATTTAAAATATAAATTTTGTGCCATATAACTTCAAATATATTTCTCAAAATACTTGCTTATAAGAAAAAAGTATTAATGTTTCCTCTCAGACTTTGCAGCCTCCTAAGACACTTCACACTTGATTTCTGGCTTGCAGCAGAAACCAGCTGCAAAATATAAGAAGGTTTAGAAATAGGCCTGTTTAAATAATAAATTACATATCCTAGCTTTTTTCCTAGTATAGAATTGACTTTCAAGTGTGGATATATTGGACAATAAAATGGGTATATTTTGTATAATTTGTTCCTCGTTTAATTGCTATGATTTTAGAGGCTTTAACACAAATGGTAAAAGTAATTACATCAAGTATGCATTGTTTTTCTCATGAAAAAACCAATGTTCTCTTCCATTTTTCTGCTGAAGGCTCTTTTAAGGATAAATTAGTGACTAGAGGACAACTTAGTGTTCATCCTTAACATGGGAAACTTATAGTAGAAGGCAGCCAGGCCTTTTTGACTCAGGGAATGCTTTCTCCTGGCCATGTAGAGAGGACTTTTGTCCCTCTCAGACCTTGTAGTGTCTGCCATCCAAGACTCGTGGATGCAGAGGCTCCCTGTGGCCATGCCCCATCAGCAGTGAGCTGGAGAACACATTTGTGGCACACACACACATTTGTAACCTCATCAGCTGCTCCATACAGACACCCTCCCTCTCCAGATCTGCAGACCTCCCCCACCACATCCATACACTCCTTATAGATCATCCCAGACTCCAAGTCCCTGTAATATCTCTGCCCAGATCCCAGGTGCCTCACACAGTTCCTTCATCAGATCCTGAGTCTTTCCAGGTGCTGGGATCCTGTTACTACACATTAGTCCAATATGAAGGCTACAAGTGTTTCTGCTCCACACCCTCTCACACAAGGTATCTTCCATCAGTGGCTGGCACTCAGACCTCTCCTTCTTCTTACTGACTAATCCCTCCTGAAGGTCACAAGTGGTTCACACACTCATACACAGGATTAAATGTGCTCATACACAAAATAGTCAGGAATAGAATTTAACAAGGACAAGGCTCAACCAGAGAAGTGTTCCAGCTAGCAAGTTACTTGCACTCAATTAGTCTCTCTTGTTCCAGCTGCTCTGCATTTCCCATGCTTGTTTTCCCCATCCATCTGTATCCCTCCCTTTCTCCACCTGTGCTTCATCCCAAATAAACACTCTACTGTTAATTACACTTTCCCTACTGGACTCACTTTTTTACACCTGTGCTCCAGTTTGTTGTCTCGCAGATTGTGGTTGCTGAGGGTTTGCTGACCTTGCTGTACCTCACTTCTGAAAGATCCCCAGCTGACCCTTCAATTCTTTATGAGATTTGGCCATCTCTCACCTCATAGCCATGTAACTTTATGGGAAATCTGGCCATTATTCACAGTGCAACCCATAACACGTGTCAGTCTCTCCCTCTGTTATCTGTCATACCCAGCAATTTCTCTTGCCATGCCCAGCAGTTTCTCATGGTGAGTTTAGTTAGACAAACCCCAGGCTGTGTCCTGAAATGTGCCTGTGTACATTTATTGTGCTCACTCCTCACAAAAATTTCACTTAAGTTTGCCTGCTGGAATGAGTTAAAAATGGACTTTTTTGTAGCCAGACTGGCTTAATAATTTTTAACACTTCGTGCTCAGCATCAGAACACATAAGAAGTGAATTATTAAGCAGTACATTTTCTCAAAAGACCTTCATATTCTCATTTTGAAAACATAATTTAATTTAAAAATTAGATTTAGAATAGGAAAGTGATGTTTTTTTGTAGGCAGAAGGAAAAGCAGATAAAAATTTGTGTATGACTAGGCATCTAAATTTTCAGAATGGATGAACATTCTTCTGAAATATCAGCATATAAATGGAAATCAAACAATCCAAATGCATTAGATAATGCACAGGAGAAAATGAAGAAATAGTATCAATATAGTAAATGTATGCCTTACATTTGAAAACAAGACATATTTCATGCTTTGCTTATATTATAGCAGTAGAAAGATCACAGCTAGTAACTTTATTGAAGAAAAACCAATCAAACCAACAGAAACCAAAACAAAACCAGGGCTAGAGAATTACAAATTTATACAATCAGTTCACATTTTGAGGTTAAGATAAGTTTGGAACACAATTAAAGAAGATAATTTCTTTTTTCCTAATAGTGTCGTTTAGCAAGGATTTTCACTTAAAAGATACTGATGTCTTGCCTAACCTTTCTAGTTGCTAACTTGAAATGCCACCTATGATTTAATTATGTGCATATACAAATTTAATGATCTTTAAGTAAGACTTTTTGGCTTTAGTCTAAGAAAAATACTATTTCCATTTCATCTAAATCACAATATTTTGAAGAAATGTATACTTTTCTAAGTGATATTGATCTATATTTCATTAATATAATTCAAATTTGAGATTCCACTAGAGAAAAACAAAACAATCAAAGTTGTTATTTTTATATGCTAAAACCTTTGATAATTTATAGGGTCACTAAAGCCCTGATATTACATTAAAATCAAAGAAAAATTATTATTGAGCTCACCAGATAATAATATCAAAAGTTTTCATCATTAGATGCATAAATAATATCAACTAGAATATATTTCATGAAAATATGAAAATGTCACCAGTGAAAGCTAGTTAGCCTTACTGATACTGAAATAATTTTTTGTCTATAAAAAGGGGGGAAAAGTATTTTCCTAACTACTTCCATAATTTCACCCAATGGCAATATTTTCAGAAGATGTTGGATGAAAATTCTATTTACCTGACATGGATGACAGAGTTTTTCAATGCATACAAAGTCTCCAGTTGTGTACTTCACTGAACCCCTTGCTTGTAAGACAGGTCTGGGAACAGAATTTATTTCAACCAAGGTGCATTTGTCACTTGTATAATTATTTACATAGAGGATGATGTTATTTTAATTCTCTTTGCCTAAAATCCCATTGATAGGTCCAAATTAAAGGGAGAAGAATATGCAGAAATTGGAGGAGTTTGTAGGGAGTTTTCAGTCCACTAAAGCAATAAAAAGGTGGAAAAAAGAAAAAAAAATACCCCTGAAATTTGAGCAGATGCAACAATGTGTAAAGTTTAGAGAGTTCACAGATCTCCTGTGCTGTACTTCTCTGACACTTGGTCCACCTCAGCATTTTGGTTGCTGCCCACAGGGAAACCCTCTCTAAGGGAGGGCAGCAGCATGTTTCTAAGGCAATCAATACTGCAGAATAGTCTTTTAACCCCAAGGCACAAGTCTTCAACAAACTATGTGGATTCTTTTCCCATACATTTTATGGTTGGGAAATATATTCCTCATGATTCCTACACAGTTTAAATTTGCAAGCAAGTCCATGTGCTATTTTTTCTGAACAAACCATGTCCAGAGAAACAAAAAAAAAAAAAAAAACCAAATAAAAACATGCATATTTTTGGAAATGAATGCTGGTGGGGGTTTTAAATTACACTGGAAATTCTTCTTAGTTGCTTAGCAATTTTTTCATGTCTCTCTGAACCCCATGCTTGGAGCTGTGATGCTGACCCTGCACCTGTCTGTGGAACTGCAGATGGCTGGTGTAACGCAGGCCGTTGACTTCAAAACAGGAAGGAGGAGGAGAACCAGATTGCTTCTGAGATGCACACACAATTCCAAAATGCTAATTATTGGTTCCCTAAAATATTATGAAGGCTTGTGCATTTGCAACTGGGATTTTCTTCATGCATCATTAAAGTCCTAATGTATACCTTTGGTGAAGGAAGGAGGCAAATCTGGTCAGAAATTACATATTTTGGTTATACACAAAGTGACTTACTGCATTGTTCAGTAACATATTCAGCTTCTTTCAGTGAAAGAGTCAGATGTAGGAGGGAAAACAGTGTATAAATAATGGCCCAAGTATGTATCTGTTTTTTCTAATAATGAAGCAGAATCCCAAAGTAAACATAAATCAAATAAACTTCCATCTTCAGCTTTAGAAAAAACCCAAGGAACTTAGCTGAAGCTAAAGGCTATGTTACTGTCCTTTTGCAGTTAACAAGAGAATATTTAATTAAGAATAGTAGACCTATTTAAGGCCTAGAAATAAAATTAAAATTTGATATCTTTCCAAAGATATAAAATGGCAGAGCAATAATAGCCCTACCAAGCAAAATAACGACCATCTTTATGACAGAGGTTCACATTCTAAATACAAAGACACACACATAAATAGGAATAATAAAAATTTGAAAAACAGTGTCTTTGAACTTTATTCATAGTAATTTTAAGACAGGAAATATTGTTAGTCTGTTGCCTTCATATGAAAAAAGCTTCAAATATGATTGTAACATGCTGCAGAACTTCACATTTGTAAGTGGAGAATTTAAGGCAAGTTTTATTATATTTATTATTATAGTATTAGGAGGTCAAATTCATCCTTATGAATCTGAAGAAGATTCCTAATTTTATTTTTCACTTAAGCTCTACCTTGAAATGTAAGTCTCATTCATGGAAACTATGTGTTCAGTCTCTTTCGCTACCCTTACAGTAAATGGAAATTAGGGAGAGAAGCTCAGGCACATTAAATCAGCAATTTTCCTCTTGATTGAAGAAAAAAAATGTATCACCTGCTAGATTTTAAGTGCATTATCCATTTAGGCATTTCCTGTGTCAAAGGCTACACCTGAATTAGAGGAAACAGGTGGCTCATGTAGAGGCTGTGCCCCACACCAGAAACACAAACATTGCTTCCCATCTGAGGAAAGGAAATCCAGGTGAGTCACTCCTATGTGACCTCTAAATGACCCCTTCAGCTCCTAATCCAAAAAACTTGAACACCAAGACATGTCATGGACTACATGTCCCCCTAATTAGTCTAAAAGCAATCTGTGAAATGAACATTGAAACAGAAAATTTTAAACTTGCATTTTTTTAATGCACTAATTATGCCTTAGGTCCCAGGATGCAGAACTTCAAAGGGCAGCCTGTACAACTGCAGAGTCTTTTCACTGCTGGATTTAGGAGACTTGAACCTGACCGAGCTGTGCCCTTTTATCCCATGGAGTATCATGGTGGAGGTGACAGTCACACTGCAAGTTGATGTCTACTTATATTACAGAGATATTGTACAATCACCCATTTAAACACTTTTTTTTTTGGATAAATTTTCATTCAAGCCTTTACTTATGTGTGAAAATACACCATATTGTCATTTGATATAATCAGATATTTAGGCCACATAAGCCACTTTAGCTCAATTTTTTCCGTGGCAATAGAAGCAAAAAATATTTCATTTAGAGCATCTCAAATTTAACAGGAAATAATAATTTTAAAAATGCAGAACAGAAGTTATTTATTGATCATACTTAAATTTATTTTGACCAACTTTCTAAATCTTCTGTTTAAAAAAAACTTCTTGAACAACATAATAATAATTAGTGTAGACATAATTTTAACAACAAACTTTGACAATCCTTATTCCCAGTCTAATTATGTTTTTCCTTTAAATTTTACCAAGGAACAAATACAAGATTTGTATCTTCGAATATTTTTTAAATCTACTTTTACTCATGTTCATACTTTCTCATACATACGGAGCCATAGCTAGGCAATATTAGAAAGACTACACAGAACCCTACAGGCCTTGGGAAAGTATTTTTTGACTTTGCTTATAATCCCCTTTAAGTATAGAAAGGCCACAATCAGATTTTCCTGGAGCTTTCTACTTTTCAGACAGGTATATTCTGCCATTATTTTGGGGAACAATCTTCAAACCACACCTTAGACAGTTACTCCAGCAGATATCACTCTACTGTTTGCAGCACAGTACAATCTTATTTTTCTTATGGGTATCAAACAGAATGTAGGCAAATAAAAGACATGGAAATAAGCAGAGTTCTGACACCCTGTGAGTAAGATAGCAAAGTCAGCTTCATTTGATGTAGCAGCTAAACAAAAACCTCTTAGTGAAACCTGAAACATCCAATTTCTTTATACACACAAACCAGACTCTGCTCCTTTGTGTTCATTCCCTACCTCAGGATGCTTACAGCTCAGTAATGTCTACTGACACAAAGTCTTAGGGTCAGCATCAAATCCCATTAAAATAATCGGAAAGGCTCCTTTGAGTTGGATGGGTTTTAAATCAGACTCTTATTAGACTCACCTAGCACGGTAATAAATATTCATAGGTGGATGAAAGAAGAGAAAACCTCTCTGTTTTGAGTCCAGCAGGAAGATAATTTGATTGTTGAAAGACAATCTACTTATTAATTGAGAAACACTCATGAAAATTTACTTTTAGGGCATGTGCAGGACATGAGCAGGTAAATAAGATATTTGAAAAACAAAATCATGGTAACCTGTGCTTCAGTGTCCAAAACAACCTCTGCAAGATACTTAGATTTCTTATTCTTTCTTTAAACCAAGTATAATTGGAATTATTGTGAATATCAATTGATTGTTTTTAACAAGCTGTCTGGCTACTAAATATCATAAATTGGTACAGTTTACGCAACCAGAAATAAAGCAAAGACATTTTCAATTCTTCTTCTAGTTTTTCTTCCTATTCACAGCAATTCCATTTATAATATGCAGCTTTCAATGATATGATCTGTTTCATCTTCATGTCATATAATAAAGTCTTACTGACAGCAGGGAAATCAATATTCTCTTTTGTACATAATAGGATTGAAAAACTGGTTAGTTTGAGTGGAGAGTTGGCTAGAAAGCCTCAGCATGCTTCCTTAATACATGGAATTTTCATTATGCAGAGTGATTGAGATAGGAAAAGGCAGAAAATTTGAGAGAAGTGGAGATTAAAACATCATATGCTATTTGGAACACAGGAAACTGGTGGAGGAGAATCTTTACTTCTGCCCCAACACAGGCAAAAGGGTCAGGGTGCAGAAGTTGCACAGATTTGACATTAGTTGCATATTAGCAGCATTTAAACCACTTTTAAAAATGGTGCTGTGTTTCTGAAGTGCTAACTTGGACAAGCATGCCAAAGACAGCATGCCATAACAATACCCTTTGTGTAAACAGAGGCTTCTTTCTTCCATCACTCTGACCCCAGAGTCATCTGCTGATATGGAAAGGAAGAATCTCTTCAACAGGCTCAATACAGGCCTGAGTACCCACTTCTGAGGCATGGTGGAAAAAGGCTTTGCATATAAGCTTCAGTTGTGGTTTAACCCTAACAGGTCTCTCTACCCCACATAGCCCTTATGACTGCAGGATGTGCTGCAAGGAAGAGAGCAAGGAGGGTAAAGCAAGACAGCTCATGGGATGAGATAAAGGCAATTTAGTAGTTAAAGCCAAAGCTACACATGCAAGCAAAGCAAAAGGAGTTGATTCATTGCTTCCCATGGCTGTGCAGCTGCTTGCACCCATCTCCAGGAAAGCCAAGCTCCATCATAATGGTGACTTGAAATAGAAATGCCATAACTCCAGACATCTCCATTTTTCTTAAGAAGTGAAATATCTTTTTGGTTAGTTCTGGTCATCTGCCTGGTCACGTCCCCTCCTAACCTATGGTACATCCCTCAGTGTCCTCTCTGGCATGAGAAAAAGACTTTTATTGACACTGATTCAGCGCTGCTCAGCCACAGCTAAAAGATCCCTGTCTTATCAGTGCTGCTTTGGTCACACAATCTAAACATAACAACACACCAGGCACTATGAAGAAAATTAGCTCAATCCCAGCCAAAAACATCAAGATTTTTGGAGGGCAAGATTATGTTGTGCTGAGGATTTTTGGCACAACCTTGTAATAACAAAGTACTCATTTCATAGCAGCGCATTTTGCATCATAGACACCATGTGTTATTGCTTTTGTCACTTAATGCCCTTCCCTCAATTTAAATGCTGCAGTTTTATATGAGAATATCTGCTAAATGTATTCAAAAAATAGGTGAAAAATTATGCTATGTCATGCCTAAGGAGCTACAAAATATAATGCACACATATAACTGTAGGCCTGTTTAGGTACAGAAGTAAATGCAGGTTTTATTTTCTTCTTGTCATCACTATTCACCCTTCAGTGGATTCACCTGGCCTAATGTAAGTATACACTTGTAAATGTGGCTCAAAGCATGGTGTAAATGACAATTTAAATGTAGTCATAAGCATCTATACCAACAGAGATAGCAACTTAAATGACTCTAATTGTCACCTTTTCTGCTGGTCTTAGCAGAAAAAGAAAGCAGCAAATGAGTCTGTCTCAGCTGCTCTATCAGCTATAGGCATCCTCCCCCATCAACTGATAGTCCTTTTATTGGTAGGATGAGAATATTACCCTAACTCTAGAGCTGCATGTGCCATCGATGAGAAAACAGCTTTTCTCCTGCCATGTCTGTTAGTTCAGTGTCTGTCTAAGGAGAATATTCATTTAAAAATTGTAAATATACATTTGAAAATTGTATCGCAAGGAAAAGCCCAAATTCCATAGCGTAGTAGCCAGTGATCTTCTCCACTATTGGTATTAGATTTAACATTCAAATTTGTTTTGATTGAAAATCAAAAATTCTTTTTCATTGAAAATCTAGATTAAATGCTCACAAAGCATTAATAAACACCCACCCTGGTTTCCAGACAGATTTAATTAATGTTATCTTTACTTAATTTAAAAAAGCTACAACACAATATTGTCTTTCAGATAAGGCCCTGGAGTATACACAGACTTAGACACAAACATGTGAAAAAGACAAGAATTTGAGAGCTCAATTAATTAAACTTGGGCTGACTTCTCATTGAGAATGTTCAGGATTTTACACTGATATGCTCTACATTTTGATGCCAGACATTTCTATTTTAAGCATTTGTCAGTGCTGAAGATGAAACATTGTTCCCATGTTGCCTTTCTGGTGATGAGTAAGAATTAAACTCATCATTTGCAATAAAAAAAAAAGTTACAAATAGGCCTTTTAAGAGAAGGACATCATAAACAGAAGCAAATTTTTTTTGGTCCTGCCAGCAGTTATTGCTGGTAGTGAAGTCAGAGAAGTGCTCTACAGACTACTGGGGATATGTAGCACAGGAAGAGTATTAGAAATCATGAGGAGTATGAACACTATTAGGCTAAATGGAAGTATAAAGATATGAAGAACAGATAGAACATGTGCTAAAATTCTGCAGTGAGGAAAGAAGTTTTCCTGAAATCCAAGTGAGGTTAGGGATAAATGCAGTGATCAAGTTTGAAATTTCTATTGACAAAACTTTTGGGCATTTCATAAAGAAGTTATCAGAGAGCTTGTATTTTCTTATCCAGGATAATTTTGTATGATAAACTTTGTCTTTGCCCACACACTTAATAAGAAATACAACTAAACTGAAAAACTTCACATGGGGAAAACCCATTAGATTTAATAGAGAAAAAGCTCTGAGTATTCTGGAAAGTCCCCCTTTTGACAACCCTTGAAAAAAACCAAAGAATTCTTGATGTTTTGGGGGAAAACTCTAAAGAAACTGAATATAGAAATAATCTATACTTTATTTAAATTTCCTATGGAATTCCTTAACTAAGTTGTGGTTATTTTGAAACTGAATATTAAATATATTCTGCCCAGTGAATATGTGTATATCAAACCTAAAAATAGCATAAACCTCTGACAACTATTTTTTTCATAAAATAATCTACAATTCCCAGTGTATAAGGTCTCATGGATAAAGCACTGAGAAAGCACTTTCTCTAACTTGGCCTGAGTCTCTAACCATGACTTTCAATGAGTTTCAAGGTCAACTTTTATTTTTCTTTGGCATTTGCACAAAAGCTGAAACAGAAATTCATTTAAAATTATCTCTCATACTATGAATTAATAGAATTATAAGGTGACACCAGTAAAGAATTATGCAATATGATTTGGTGCTTAATCTTCTGTGGCCACATTGCTGAGATGTAAAGCAATGCTGGAACCAGCTCAGTGACCTCATTTCTGTATCTAACATTTTTTCCTCTTGTTCTAGAATTGGTTTTATGTTGCTTTTGCACCTGAAGATGAGAAATTTGCTGCTTCCTTTGAAGAGGTCTCTTCAACAAGGGCCACAGCTTGTCAAATCACAGACAGTGGGAATCCACAGGATACAACCTGCCTGAACCATGTCTATTAGAAAATTACAGAGTTTCATTCAAATTTCCTTTCTTTTCCCCTGCTAGTCTAATTACAGCAGCTTATTCCTCTTGGGTTAAAGGTTGTTCCTCATATAGTCACAGGTCATCCATTTCAAAACATTAAGTAATAGAAGAAGCTGAATCCTTGCAGATTTAAAGAGCTAAAAGAATTAAATCAAGCAAATGTACTAATCACAATATGGAAATAATGCTTATAAACATAATTTCATGTTTCTCTTTATTTTTAGATTTTATATGAGCTCAGCACATTATAAAGAAAGCCACCCCATCAGTAATTACAAATTCTATCAACCTTGTTAATGAAAATAGAAGGATGAAGCTACATTACTCCAAAATGCTAAAGCAATCAGCAGACAGAATTGAGTTGTCACAGATGACAATCATAAGTCTACCCAGGCCTGAAGCAGATGGAACTACCTCATTATTGAATGCAATTTACCAGTTAATAAATACATTCAGCTTTTATTTACATTTTAGAGGAAATATATATTCTAAACAGCTGAAAAATATTTTGCATAATTATTGCTAAGGATGACAACTATTGCCCCTGTAATCCAATATGCAACCTGTAATTAAAATGAAAGGGATACTCCAAAGAATGAAAAACAACTTAAAAGAGATTCTGCTAAAGTGACAAAAATGTCTTTCAGTCAGAAAACAATTGGTTGTTGAAGGTGTGAAGGAAACCATCTTCTCATGAGTTTCATTTAGAAATATGATTATACATATTATTCTAATTTAAGTTGTATCAGCTTTACTTTGTTATCAGTGTGTAAATTAACACTTTGCTTTGCTCACAAGGGTTGTGTAAGCTGTGGCTCCAAAATACAAGGGCTGTGGCCAAGGGTATCTTCATGGTCTGGTAGCTCCAAGTTCTCACAGAATTCCCATGCAGCAGGAGATTTGAGCTCTTCACATGGCAAAATTCTGTAAGAGGGGATTTCCTCTGCATTATGAATTTAATGACATCATGTCTGGTCACTCTGACCCTCTGATACTGACCACTCTGATGAGGGAAGACACAACAAGGACTCTTCTGGCAAAAGAGATAATAAAGGACATGACTAGCATAAGTATAATCAGGAGATTGTGTTTCTAAAGGAATCAGGACAAAGGGTTTGGTGTGAAATTTTTGTATAAATGTAGTGACCTGTAAATACTTGTAAGCTTGTGCAATTAATGGGCTTTGCTCTGCTGGCACAAGCAGGGTCTGTGTCTTCAGTGCCCACAGTGATTTATTATCATTCCCACAACAGAAGTAGCATTCCTTACCATGACATACAGAGAATAAATAGGTGCATTTCTAATGGATTTAGACAGTTGCAGCCTTATGTGCATACTGGTTTATACATAAACTCCTATTTTTAGAAGTGTCAGGTAAGATACATATAGATGGCTGTCTTGCTTTTGTAGATATTTGAGCCTTTGTTCCTGAGATACACTGAGCTTCCTTCAGGACATACAAGTTCTTCTATTACCAGTAAAGCTTTTTATTGTGGAGCTGATTGTAATGATAGAATGAATTAATTAGGAATATTAAGTGCACTAGGTAGGTAGGTAAGATCAAAGAGGAGGAAGAGTCTGTAAAGAAAGCAGATCTGAACTCTTTCAGACTGAATCAACTACACCCACCCAACTCTGTCTGCATTTCTCTTTCTGTCTGTCTCTGTGTCAGTGATGACAGATCAGGAGCAGATGGGAAGATGTGTAACCTTTCACACCAACCTGAGGGNGTCTTCAGTGCCCACAGTGATTTATTATCATTCCCACAACAGAAGTAGCATTCCTTACCATGACATACAGAGAATAAATAGGTGCATTTCTAATGGATTGAGACAGTTGCAGCCTTATGTGAATACTGGTTTATACATAAACCCCTATTTTTAAAAGTGTCAGGTAAGATACATATGGATGGCTGTGTTGCTTCTGTAGATATTTGAGCTTTTGTTCCTGAGATACACTGAGCTTCCTTCAGGACATACAAGTTCTTCTATTACCAGTAAAGCTTTTTATTGTGGAGCTGATTGTAATGATAGAATGAATTAATTAGGAATATTAAGTGCACTAGGTAGGTAGGTAAGNCCTGACCGAAGTCCCAAATATGATGTTTAAGCAAATAAAATCAGTCATAGGAATGTCACTCTTCACATTTGTTACTTTTCTTCATTAAGACCTCTTAAATTAGCAGGTCTAAATAACATAAATGTACCCAAGACTCATGAAGATTCAGCAGGAGTTTTGTCCAGCTTCCTGCTATTTATTATTTATCAATAGTGATCAATAGATAATGAAATGAATAGCAGACGTGTAATTTCTCAAGGTAAGAGATTAATAATGTGCCAGTGGAGACAGTAGGGTTGACCCAGCTAAAGTGTGTGTGTGTATATATATATATATATATATATATATATGTATGATTACCATGTTATCATCCTTGGGCAGAAGAATAGAAAGCTGTCATGATGCAATCAATACATAATTAAATTCAGAGGAATATGAATGCAATCAATAACACATGATGGAAGACAGGTCTTATCAAATAAAACTGATTTCATTTTTTTTAATGAGATTACAAGTTGGACTGACAAAGGCAACTGCAGATGTATTATACTCACAAGTTACAAAACCATAATTTACAGTTGCACAGATGTAAATAAATAGCACATAATTTTCACAATCCCTTGAAAAAAGGGATTAAGGACTGGAAGACAGCAAGAAGTAGGTTTTTGTAGGAATCAATACGGTGGGTCTATATAAGCAGCTTCATTAAGTGCTTCATTTTGACATGATTTTAAATTCTGAACTACAGTTGCAAAAGCAAATTTTAAAAATTCCCTGAGATCTAACTCATAAAGAAAGAAATAATACTCATCTGCATCTGGATATGGCACAGCAAGAACCCAGACCTGTCAAGGATATATGGTATTCTGAAGTATAAGCAGAATCATATTAAAGGGAAATCTGTCTTAAAAACAATTAAAAAACAGTCCCAAAAAAAGATGGTACATAACTGAAGAATGAAATTTAGTTATGAGAATTATATTTTAAAAGTGATGGACAATAATAAGAAGAGAACCACAAACTGAAGGGTTAGTACAAAGTCTCATTTGAAGACAGATTTTAGAAACTCTATTCATTTGGCTGGGTGGTCTTGCACATAATGGATAAAGTCTTCACCATATGACTTTTTTTTCTTTCCAAAGAATTTGTTGATCAAGTAGAGAAAACCATAAAAAAACAAAACAAAAAAACCCACCACAACCTGGCTGAAAGGAGTATTCAAATTAGGGGGAAAAATTTAATTGAGAGTGTGATTAACCATCAGAACTAACTAGAAGGAAGAGAAAAATTCCCTGGCTTGCAAGTCAAGACTATTGGTCTTGATGGAAGATGATATTGTAGATCTGCATTAAAGATATGCATAATAACTATGTAGACCTCATAACAACAAGTTTGCAAATCAGTCTTATGTAGAAATCAAAAAAAAAATATTTTATATGAAATCTGAACATGTAGAGTTACAGGCTTTGCACTTAGAGGATACTGGATTTAACATAAGACTAATAAAAACATTGTATAGTCTGAATCATATATGATATCAGATTAGAATAGCTTGAAGTTTAATTCTGGTACATAAGATAAGCAAACACTTTGAATTTAGGTAGGAATATGAGATATTTCACTACATTTTATTTGTGGAAATTTTCCACACTGGTCTTTCTCTAAGAAAAATTTGCTTATCTCAGATATCTAAATAAATACTTATTTCTTTTACTGGCATTTTGAGAAATTCAGTAAATTTCAATTGTGATATTACAACCTCACAGAGGTTTTACACTTGTTAGTATCCTTCAAAGAAAGGGCCAAAACTGCTGGCCCACAGAAACTGAATTGTTCCCAATTCTGGAGTGTGAAAAATACACTGGCAAGGCAGAGTGCAGAACATTTACTCAGTTTCTGCAGAGGGACCAAACAAACAGGTTCACTCACCACAGCAATCAATTAACAGTCTTCATGAGCAATATGTTGTTTAGAGATTAAATCCTATGATAGCAATAGTTCTCTCCTGCAACACAAGGGTTAAATTGTAAAGGCTAAATTCTTGTACTCACATAACTACCCTTTTTGCTTAGTGTTGCTGTTTCATTTCTTGTAGAGTTTGTCCATGTGAGTATGACACAGTAACTTAAATCTTCTAATTACTAACTCTGAGAAGGTAAAAATTAATGTCATTAAAATATTACAAAGCCTATGAAACTTTCATTGCACTACTTTTTAACATCTGTAGTGCAAACTTTAAATGATAGTCTCAGGATAGTTCTAAGGATTTTACTTAGCCATACTCAAAGGAAAAGACAGAGTTTTGTACAAAGAAACTTACAGAATTCTGCAAAACTGACACTTTTATACGTGGACATCATAATCTGTGACCTTTTTAATAACTTGTTTATTTCTTGTCTCAGTGTAAGACGAAAAGAAAAAATAACCAATTACCCAAGAACTAAAATGCAAATAAGTGATAATATTACTAAATCGCATATTTGCCTTGTAGCCTCTAATGCCAGAGATTATTTTGAATGGTTAGCCTTTCTGAATACTTCATTACATGTACTCGATTTGGCTCTTGCATGCATTTCTAGTACCTGAATGTCATATCCAGCTAAAATGGCAAGCAAACAGATGCCTACAATTTAAGCTGGAGTCTATTTTGTCAAGTGGTGAAACATTTATTCATTGTACCAAGGTTAAGTCAAATTAATTTTTTTTATTTCCTATTAGTGCTCTCGTAACTGAATCTCTCCTTGCCCACGTTCTCAATGACAAAACATAATGGAAGTTTGGCCAGGTGATAATAGGTGGAGAGACTTCAATAAGATCTGGTAATGAGGTAGCTGATGAGGTTTCATGCAAGGGATGTTTCATTGAAACTGCATTAACAGATGATTAGCAAGCTTAAATTAAGAGGCAAAGAGAACAAACAGTCTGAAGCTAAGCAGGTGGTAAAGAGGAAATACTAAGGAAGGAGCTAGAAATGTAATAAAGCTTAATGCTGAAACATTTCCTCTCTAATTAGAGATGGATGATACAAATCCTTTCTTAAGTACTTCAGGGGAAGTAAACATGAAAACCAATTAGTGGCAGAAACATCAACTCTTCAGGCTACAAAAGTGGTCCAGCTACACCACTAAAGACCTTTAGCCACAGAAATCAGGTACACACCAGAGTATAATGAGAACTAAAATTATGTCAATATGTGCTAATGTGAGTAACACATTCAAAATATTTTGCCTTTACATGGAGGAGAAAATGAAGGCCAAGTAAAAGGACTAAAAACATCAACTCATAAAACACACATTTTCTTCAAAAATATTTGGTTTTTTGTTTTCTATGATTATCTGTAATATAATTTTTTACATAATCTTGGAAAGAACAATATCATTGGAGTACAAAAATTGCATGCTTTGTATGACTGTTTGCACATTGGTTTGTTAAATTTATCTAATGAGGTCATCAGACTAGAGTGTGGCTGCAAAAATAAAAATATGCCAGTCATAAGGCTTTGAATTAGGAATTTTCAGAAATTGTCAGTTTTTGGAGGAAACAACAAGAAGTGCCAAAAGGAACCACAGGCTTTAAAAGTTGTTTTCATAAGCCTTGGTTCATGGTTACGAGAAATTAAAATCACTACAAAAATCCACTTGTGAATAGTAAAAATACTGGAACCAAAACTTGAGATCAATTTTCCTAAATGACAAAAAAGTTGAATACAGCAAGTTACTCTGAAAATCATGTAGAATTCCCAAACTGGGGGAAGCTTATTTCCCTATTTCTCTAATTTCTCTTATTCTCTAATATAATATTAGAAATAAAGCAAATAACAGTTATTATTTTATATTTTTAATTCTATTCTTTTCAACGTTTTCCAGAACCAGAAACATACAGAGAAAGTGAGTCATAAGTATTTGTAGGATTTAGCAGTCCAGTTGCCCTTGCTCATTGCCTGAGTTATTTTACAACTTTGCTTGGTCTTGGGAATCAGGATCTTAATCTGCTGATGTGACTTTGTGGTTTGTCCTCAGTGCGGACTTACTTGTGAATCACTGAACTCCTGACTGGCACTGGTTGCCATCCCTGGACTTTATCTTGCTCAGGTCCTGCAAGGTGGCAGTCCTTGCTGGTGTTGTCACCATGCAGAGCTGCCCAGGGCAGTGAGGCTTTTACAGACCTTGGCAAAGTCCAGCTGCATTGAGGATCAAACTCATGTGAAGAGTCTAAGAGACTTCAAGTGCTAAATTTTAAGAAATTCTATGGAATTAATTGTACAGTATCTCTTCTGTAACTGAAGAAAGAGTAAACATAAGATTTGGTATGTAATATGTATCAATATTAGCAAATCAAATAGCAGAAGACAGACAAGTCAGGTATTCATTATTATTCAGGGTTTTTACATACCCAGAATCAAGGAAAATTTTGCCTTATACAGATTCTGACACTGATTAGTAAATAGGAGAGGGCTGAAAAGAGGACATTTTCCTTAATATAAATTTTTATATTTTTAAGTATTGCTACTTAAGTATTTGAAGTATTTGAAAATATTTACTTTGAAGGTGTGAATTTCAGAAATTTCTGAGAAGTCATTCTGTTGCAATCTCCTTCAGCTGTTCTCCCAGAACAGCTCACTGAACATTATTTCAGTTTCTGCAGTGTATAACCAATTTTTTTTAAGCAAAGATGCAAAGGACACATTTACCTGTATAGGAAAGTTCGATAATGGAGATGGAGTGAGGACTGATGCTGCTCCAGCCATGACCTTTGTATTCCTTGATGGTGAGTTCTAATTAGTGCATGGCTGCTGACTCACCTGAAACTTCAACACTACAGCAAGAAAAATATTTATTTTGATTACTGAAACCACTGCCTGGGAGAAAGCTGCTTGAGTTGCTTTAATGTGTAAGTTCTTCCTCCACTCTCGAGCACTGTGAGCTGAAAAGCCTGGTTCAGATCATTTGGACACAGGTTTTATGCAGATTCTGAGACCTGGTTTGATTCTGTTCAACTAAATGTATGTGACAATAATTCAGATAGCCAGTGCCAAAGCATTTTGCTTTTCAAGGAATATTTTACTGGATCAATAACCCAAACTTACAAATATGTAAGTACTGAAGTACTTCACTTTTACATGGAATTTAATTAAATATATTGATTATTATAAACTCTTCTCCAGTCAGCTTCTAATCTGCAAGTAACTTTACTTCTGCAAATTAACCTGCATTGCTATGTTTCTTCATCAAAACAATAATGGAAGGATTAACAGTATATGATTGTTCAAATAAATTTAGACAGTCCTCTAATTTCCAGAACACGTATACTGCCCCAGTATTCCAAGCCACTGTAAATAATACAAGAATATATTACCTGTTTCTGCTGTCAAGACCATTACCACCTTTCTATTTGTTAAATGACTTTTAGTAATAACATAAAATTTCTGACGCTCGAAACCAAAATCCCCAAGTTAGACAAGGTGGGGAATTATTAGGTGGCAGCACCTAGGCACTTCTTTTTAAAGTGATAGCAAGGCTTGCATTTCACTCTGAAGTATCTTTGTGTCTTCTAGTAAATTTAACTATGTGTAAGATTTTTTCACATGATCTTCTTATAGATCTTTGATGAGATCCTACTCCATGTGTATGGATGAGAAAGAGGAAAGAGAGAGCTGAGCTTGTTCAAAACCTGTTATTCAGCAAAGTGCATGCTAAAGTTTCAGCTTGATGATGAATTTAAAAACAGAAATGATGAAGAAATGCTGCATTATGAGTTCAAATGTAAAGAAGTTGCCAAACATTATTTAGGATTTAAAATTCCTGTTTGTAGTTATCATTATTAATTATGGAAGTATGTATTAATGACTATATGTAATATAGTCATGCTCAATTTGACATTAATTTGTTTGCCTGTAGTCAGCTGCCACAATAAAATAGAAGGGATGATATTATTAGTGGTGAGGATACAGCAGAATGTAGCTAGGTAATGCAAATAAAAATGAGATCAGCTAAAGTTATTTCCTGCTCAAACCTAAACAAGACACACAACTCAAAAAAGCTTGATCTGGGTCCTGGAGAATGAGAGACACTGTCAGTATCTCCTGTGAACTGAGAGATAATTTTAAGGGGTAAATAGTCCCATAGTCCCTATTTTATCTCCAGCTGCGAATGCTTCCACCTGGAAGATATTTCAAAATACACAATCTTGCCTTCTGTTCTAATAATGAGAAGGAGAAAAGAATTTCTTAGATTATTAGAAAGAAAAAAAAAATAGGACTTATTTAGGTGAGATCATCCCACTGAATTTTTTAAGCTGAAAGGAAATACAGACTGGTCTAATACACTGAATTAGAATTATAATAACTCAGTCATCAAGAAACAAAACACAGAAAAATAAAACATCCATTTTAGTTGTAATACTCTAGTATTAGATACAACTAATACTCACATCTGCCTTAAATATATTACAAGTCATATATTCTTACAAATTTTTTTTACAAACTATATAATAAAAGCAAGCTAAACAGAAAGATATGTCTCTAGAGTCCCAAAGAAGAGGGAAAGAGTAAAAATTGTTAATAAAAATGCATTTATGTATGATTATTATTGTATATTCATATATGTATATATACATTTATCTATATTTTTAAATATAAATATACATTTACTATACTCATGCTCAATACCCATAAATTTTCTGGTTACTATCATAGTCTAATTTTTCCACTGAATGCAAGCCCTTGCAGAGAACTACAACAATGGGTTCATATGTGAGTTTTCCCCCTTTGCTCTTCAATTTCAAATAAAATTGAGAAGAGGTGGAGTTGTGCCAACACCTGTATTGATGGAAAAGCTGCAGCCTAGGCTTAACATTTTCTGTAGGACAGGAAATCCACATTGCAATCCATTGCAGCCATCCCTATTTTCATTGTTAATAAAATATTCCATTTCCACTACTAAAGTAATGTATATGCCTAATGCACAGAGCAGGATTTTCCAAACCCCCTGCTAATGGTCTGATTTCTGTACTGAGCAGAATTGCTGGTACATAAACCCAATATCAGCAGGTAATGAAGACAACCAAAATCCACAGCTGAAGTGTGAAGAGTAGCTTTATTCCATCACCATGCTGGGTAAAACAGAGACACACACACACACTCCTAAGTTTATTCCATCATAGCAAGGGGCAAAAAGTGCCCAGGCCACTCCCAGCCTCACGTATCAAACAGGCCTGGCATGTGTGCAATCTGCCCCATGGTTGTGATTTTCCTTTCTGCTTTTATGATCTCTATTTTGATCTCTCTCCCAAGATAGGGAGGCCAAGCACATCTTGGAGAGGGCCTCCAAATCTCTGTAAACACCTGTGTTATCTCTACACAGACATTCTTCTTCTCAAAACAGACAAAGGCTAAACAGCAGTAGGCAAAGTAGATGGTGTCCCACAAGGTTGTTGTCCAAGCCTTGACAGTTCCAGCTGCAAGCCCACTTGAGCAAATCTATCATCCTCCTCAACAAAATCTTCACTTTTAGCCCCTTCCTCCCAACACACTTTCCGCTGGTTTCTTCGGGTTTTTGTTTCAGTTCGGGCTTTTATTGGTTGTGTGGGGTTTTTTATGTTTGTCTCTTCTTGCTTTCTACCACTTACTTTTATTCAACATTGAGCATCGCCCAGTGTTTGTTGTCCAGGGGTGCAGTTAGCTACCAAGAGGACACACTGCACCCTAGAAACCTGTCCTACCTTGGTCAACTTTCTGCAAGTCAGTAATAGACAAATGCATTCTCTTCTGATGCTGGCTAGCATCAGAAAATGCATTCTCTTCTAAAGGCTTAGGCGACAAAGTGGCCTGTTGCTGGTTGCCATTGCCCTCTTCAATCAGCTGCCTCCACTACTTCTATAAATTAATATAGGAACATATTTGTATGAATATAGGTTTACAATGTATTTCAGTTCAAAGAAGCCAGATTAGCTTTAGACATTTTAATGAGTATTCTTTGCTAAACTGGCTCCTTTCTTCTGAAAAAAAAAAAAAAAAAGGCTTAGGCGTGTTCATATCACTGCAAACAAACCTGAGAGCAAAATTATTTCCTTATAAGGGACAAATGGAAGGGTAAAAGTTATCTCTGTATCTTGCCTTAGAGGAGAGGTACCTCCTCCATATGCTCCTTCTGTTCTGGTACATTTATTGTAATTTCTCCCAGGCTCTCACAGTTCTGTTTGGTATTGACTCCCCCTGCTTCTAGATTTACTTCTTTAAATTAAACTGTTTTCACTTTTCTTCCACAGCAGTATTTCTTTTTTTCCTGTTATCTCTGCTTCTAATCTGTAAGCCAATTCCACCATCTCACAGGTGTCCCATTTATGACACATCTTGTTACTGTTCTACTCTTTGTCACTAATCATGGTGACACTCAAAGGCTTTGACACTTCCAGAGCACTCTGCTCTATAACAAGGCTGTGTTTTTATTGTGTCCCAGTGCTTATGGCTGTGAATGGAAACAGGAAGTTGGATTGAAGCTACACTGTCCCTTTCAATAGATTAATTTCTCACGCAGATATTAAACATATAAGATGTGAATTAGAGATTTATTTCTAAAGTTCATCTGTGTATGTATGTTTTCCCAGTCAGTTAAAACTAATGCAATCTGCTCTTCAGGATAAATGAGTTTACAGATCAGATAAAAATACTTTTAGCCTACTTTAGAAGTGTGTACCACATGTGATGAGCTAAAATCCATTCATGTTCATTTGGATTCCATTAGATCAGCTTGTGACCATTCAACCAATATCTAATGAAACCCCAGCAGTTATAATTTACATGTAAAGAATTTGGAACACAGGGTAATTTCCCAGACAAAGTGGAAGGAATTATTTTCTGTGATATGCTTGCCACACAGAAACCATGTAAAAAAAGTGGGAATGTAAAACTTTGTGTCTCAGCCTCCCAAAAGCATTCACTTGCAAGTCTGCAAAAGTGCAATGTAGAAAACAGAGTTAATTTCCATACATTAATGCAGAAAGAGAGATGTATAAACATAAAGGCTTACATATACCTATACACTTACTGTAAAAGCAACAATTATCATCTTTAAATCCATATGTACCATACAATGAAATGGAATATAAGTGTATTAAGAGGCAAATAAGAAAGAGGAAGATGTAGAAGCATGCTAGCTTAACATAAATATAAACATATAAACAGAAATATGACCACACATGGATCTCTAATGTGAGGATGATGAAACCATCATGATGATCATCAAATTCCTACTAGCAGAGGACTCCAGGTGCCAACAACTCCCTGAAATACCCTGCCACCACCATAAATGTGAAACCACCAATATAAGGGCCCAGAGAACCAGGGGAGGAGTTACATTACAAAGGATTATACCAAGGGATAGAAAGTAAGTGTGTGTAATTTTAATTGTATCGTTGAGACTTTTCCATTGAGGTTTTTACTTTTTACATAACAAATATTAATGATTATTTGATTAGATTGTTAAAGTATCAATTTTATCAACAATAAATGATTTGCTTCATATTAAAAGTGTTTTTCATTTTGCCAAGAAACTAGATCTTGAACACAACACAGAAATATATGCAGAGACATGCATTCAGCAAATATTCTAGGTTCTTTATTAATCTCTAGACGATCTCAAGATATAACTCTGCTTAGCTCATCCCTTCCACTGCAAGATCTGCTGATCTTTTCTGTTCCTTGCTGCAGTCTCATTTGACACACTTTCCTTCAATGCTCCCCCTGCAATACTGTAAAGCTGTCCATGAAAAGAAACATTTAAATTTGCAATGCACATGCCTTGTGTAGACTCTGAATCTGGAACTGTCATTTTCACAGAGGTCATAGGTGTCTCTTTATTGTCATTAAATACACAAAGGAATGATGGCAGTAGGTATTCAAATCAGTTTGTGATTTCAATTTGAAATTCCTCCCTGAGGCTGAGATGTATGAGTAGGCTCTCTGTCCCTGGAGCATGGCTATTTACAGTTTCGCTGTCAGCAGCCTGAACTTACAGTCACAATGGCAAAAAATTATTGGAATGATAAAGTATGCAAAGAATGTGACTCAGGATGATGTAAGCAGATATACAATTTCAAATCTTGCACTGTGTCACTATACCTACTGTGATCATTTGTATGCATACTGAGCAGACAAAAGGCAGGAAGCGAGGAGTGGAGTCAGTAACAGGCTGAGCTTAGGTTTGAATAGGGTTATTCTGTAATCTACCATTACCCTGCTAATTGAGGACTGCTCCTGGAACTTTTTTTTTTTTACTCTTTATATTTTTCTTTTTAATAATAATTTCCCTGATTTTTCCTCTTTGTCAGTAAGCTGCAAGTACTTCTGTTTGGTGGTGATAAGCAGGTTTTTTGAGAAATGCTCACCTCTTCTCTCTATTCCATTACACCAGGCTTTCAAAAGCCCTATTGTGTTGTTGGATCATGTGTTTTCAGGTCATCCTGAGTAGCCAAATTACCTCTTCAACACATTTTTTACAGTATATTTGCATCCTTTGAAGATCTCACGTATGTCTTCTGCATCATAAGCCTGTACAATGCATTTGGAGCCTCTAACTGGTGAGCAGTGTGCCTGTACAACATGTGGTGATGGCACTTATTGAGAAATATCATAAGAGTTCCCTGAATTTTGCTTTAGCAGTGTGGTGGTCACTTGTGGCCAAACAGTGACAGGACAATAATGCCAGATGGGACATGATTCCTTTGCAACTCATTTACTGTAAAAGCAGTTTTGTGACCCATCTAACTGTACAGAACCACACTGCATGCCAGGCAGGAGATAATCAGCTGTATACCTGTAAGGGGAGCTTTGTCTGCAGTGTGAATAAGAAAAGAAAGGACTGTGCAGCATTAACTGCAGTGTGTGCCTCTGCAGCAGAGCTGATGACAATCACCAGCTTAGTACTGCAGGAAAATCCACAGTACTAAAATAAGAATGATTAAGCAGAATGCCTTGCCATAACTTCCACCCTTTATCTAAAGTGATTATAATGGAAGGCACATTTTCAGTCAACACCTCTTCAAGAGTCTTCTGCTGCTCATTCAGGCTGGGTCAGGCAAGAGCATGGGCAGTGCAGCTCCTGCCTTTTGGCCCTGGGGCTCTTCTGCTGGATAGTCATGCAAGAGGGATTGGGTATTCATCCAGTTTAATAACTCCTAATCCCCCTGGGGGAACCAAGTGTAGGAGGAAAGGGATCAGCTAATTATAGTTAATTGTATTAGCTGGGAAAGTCTGATTAACATAATTAAGATAGCCTTGTGACTAGTAGCTATACGGCAGGAAAGTGTGCTTGGAAATAGCAAGTGATAAACTAATTAAAAGAAGTATGAGCTAGACAACCTAGCTTAAGTCCTAAAAGATTGATTTTTTTTTGACACGTGTATGCCAGGGAAAGCACACAAGCTTGTGGCAAGCGATGAAAGATTGCAGGTTAATGCACTGGAAAGTTTGCAGTGTATGAATAATGGGGAAGAGGTAAGCGTGCGTGAGTTGCCTGGAAACAGCCTGTGGGCCAGGAAACAGGTACTGGTCTAGGGTGAATATAATGATTGTGTTTGGTGTTCTTGTTGTTAGAAAGTGGATCTAAGCCTTCCTCCCCCATGGCCCCTCCTCCCCCAGGCACAAGTGTAAGAGCATGTTATGAAAGCCAAATACATTTTATGGTATAATTTATCTCTTTTGCAACATGCGCTGCTTCTTGTTCTCCACGTGTTTCCTGGGGTCTTCCATGATAGCAATACAGTGTAATTTTAAATTTGGGAGGCCTGATAAGGTGCATGCATAGAGATGAAGAATCACAGTTTTCTGTATTTCAAGGCAGTACTCAGCTCCTAATTTCATGACACCCAAAAACTTAGGAGCTGAGTAAGGGAATTTGGAAAAAAATTGTAAAACTTTAGTCAATAATTTTTTTTCCATTTCTACATTTTTCCCAAAGCAATGGAGGCCTTCCACATTCAGCAATCATGAGATGCCAAACTATTTAAAAAAGGTGTGTTTCAACTTCTCCCACAGCTACTAATTTTCCTGAGCTGAGCTTCAAGGGCTTTGACTGTTTTTCTTCATAAATGTCTTCATCTGATACATTTTTAAATGAACTTTTGTCATAGTTACGATACAAAGCAATCAAGATTGTTCATACAAGAAAATTATTATTTTATTTTTAAAAAGAGGCAGCTCACATTGCATACCATAAAAATTCATTGTGATTTTTTTTTTAAATTATTTGGTTTCTGCAACCTAAGAGCTTTGTCATATAAAAATTACTTTAATTTCACCTCACCTATTTCTTTTGTTGTATTTCTGGTTTTCTTCCCTGAAAAAAAATTCTTAGTGTAATTAAGAACCCTTAGACTCCTCTGGTGGCTGGAACACAGAGATGTCTGTTTAAACTTCTAAAAAATTTCAGTTCCTGGGCTGGACTGTTAGGGTTTTCCAACAAAGTAGTTCAGCCATGCTTTACAACTCCATGGCCTTGCAGTACCACTGAAACAAACCAGAAAGTACAGTTTTACAAAGCGGAAAACATCCTTACTATGGCAAAAAAAGCTATGGATAATGATAATTAGAAACCCTCAAGCAGTCTAACCCAAGAACTTAAGCCTGTTCCTGAACCATTATTAGAAAGGGTACAAGCACTGAAGTAGAATGATATTTCTTAGGGTTTCCATTCTGAACATCTAGGAGTTACATGCCTGCTGGAAAGAGACTGTGATTATGGCCAAAATAGAAATCATTTGTGTGGACTCAAAGCTTTGACCTGTTGGTAGATTAAATCTATACTTGCATTTTTGTTACCAAACCCAGGAGCCTCCTGCTGCTCCAAATCCAGCATATCTATTCAAAATAAGAAGTCAGATGGAAAATCTTGAGAGCTCTTTTCTACCTCAGTATAAATACCATCCCACAGAGAACATGCCCTGTGCTCTGTGGGGCCACCACCTCACCCAAACAAATGCTTTGCACAGTCTCAGAGTACAAATCTGCAACAGTACTGATGGAGAAGAAGTGGAATTTCTGGCAGTCAGATATGCAGATCCAGCAGCATAGCAATGTATGAGGCTTACATAGGAATTCTTAAGCTTGATGAAGCTTAAGTGCATTTGGCTTTCAATCCACTTTTCATGCAGGTTTTGTGAACAATTCACATATATACATACACAGAAATATGTATTCTGTTTGGGATTTTGCTCTTTCAGTGAGATTCTTGCAAATAGAAGAAAATTAAAGATACTCTTAAAATGGGGTACTGTAATGGGTGCTTACATGAGTTAAGCTCATGTGGATGGTCAATATGTAAAACTCAACCCAAAACAACAAAAATAACAATACCACAAACAAACAAAAAACCCAACCAAATAAAAAAACCAAAGTCCAAAATGTAACTTATTCTTTATTGTGACCTCATAAATTGGTACAAAAATTAAAGATAGAACTCTAATGACAAAGATTCCAGTGGTCAATTGATAATATAATAGTATTTTTAAGTTGAAAAAGTTATCTAAGAAATATAACTGTGTGTTAAGAAGTATATTATAATCATTCTATATTAAGAATACACAGTTTTTTGAAATTTAGAAATTCTCAGTGTTTTTAAAAAAAAAGATATACTCTAAAACTATAACGTAACACTCAAAGGTTTTTTAAAACACTTTGGTTGGCCTTTTGAGGGTTTGTTTTGTTTTTTAAAAAGCCCTCAACTACTTTTTTGCAAAGTAGGGTTCAGGAGAATCAGCAGGTTTTGATGTGTTTTAACATACATCAGGCTGTTTATGTGTCTATGTTAAGCATTTTCAGTAATAAAACATGCAACAGTGAATATTTATATTTTTTCCAGGTATAATGAATAATAGCCATTAATATAAATAAGTACTTGCCAAACAAAAAGTTGGAGTTGAAATACATAACTTAATGATTTAGTTGTCATTTCAATTTTTTAAACGTATTAATAAAAATGTGTGTATTCCTGATTCCAGACATATGCACATCCAATAAAGCAATAATAACTCCACTTGGCAGCCAACAAGCTGGCTTTTTCTGAAGCCTGAACTCTTCTTGACATAGCTACCAGCTGTACCAAACTTCTTTTAAGTTCGTGTTTTCCCTCAGGAAAAGCCCACGAGTAGAAGCAGAGCTTGAGGGGTCACCTAAAGTCAACAGAACTGATCTTCTGTAAACTGAATAATGTTTAAAACTTTTGCTTTACTTCCTCACAATAAGCATATTTTTCCTCTTGCCCTGTCAGTGATTAAGATTCTGAGTTCAGTCTTCCTGCAAGAACTTTAGCCCTTCTTTCACAAATCAGAAAATTATCATGAAATAACTTCTGACTGCTCAGAAAGCACCTGAGAGAACCTTTTGCACTAACAGTGTCAGCACAAACAATTGAACCAGTTCCCTGTTTAAATGTTTTATTTTTTTAACTAAGGAAAAAAAAGGTAAAAATGTCATGTACATTATGTAGAACAGTGATGCTTATGACTTCCTCATAATAAATACTCTGATAGAAAAACAAATTTGAGAAATGTGAACATGAATTCTGCTTACAGTCCTTCAGAAATACTAACTGTTCTTAACTGAAAAAAAAATAAAAAGTGCTCAGTGGGGCTTTTTGTGGAATCAGAAGTTGTTTCCCCTTGATTTAATAGGAAAGCCAGTCATGTAAATTGAAATGGGGAAGTCTTACAATGTGAATTCCAAGCCACAGATAATACAGGTTGGTACCCTAATGCACCTGAAGGGAGTAATGACAAACAAATATTGAATGAGAAAATGTAGATGAGGTCAGATACAATACAGCAGATCACAAATTGTAGCTGATAATGGCGTGAGTAATGAACAAAAACCCAATATCATTTCACTAAAAGTCATAGAATCATAAAAAAAGATAAGGTTAGAAGGGACCTTAAAGATCATTAGTTCCACCCCTCTGCCATGGGCAGGGTCCACTTTCAATAGATCAGGTTGCTAATTCCATGTTTATGAAGAATAGAAAGACTAAGCTTTTTAGAAAAAAACAAATTATTGATAGAGTCTTGTGGACTTGAAAAAGAAGAATGGAATAACTGCATGGATTTTGACAGGAAGAAATTGTCAAGAGAAAAGAGTAAAGACAAGGAAAGTAAAAAAAAATACTCAAGAGCAAATGTTTATGTTCAAACCACAGCAAGTCTTGTGAGTTTATATGTTTATAATAAGACAGATATATAGAGATATAACCAAAAGAAAGACAGGCTGCAAGACACTTATGTAAAAATAAGTAACTGGTGTTTGATGTTATAGAAAATAAAGAGAAGGGCAGACAAGTTGCAGAGTTGGAAAGAGGCCAACTGCAAGAGACTTTTGAAGACTTTGAAAACAAGATTGTAACTTTGGAGGCTGGGGAGAGAGGTTCTGAAACAACAAATGATAGTCCAGTCCGTTCTTTTTCCCCTAGAAATGAATTAGAAACACAAAAAAAAAAAAAAAAAGAGACCCACAAACCACAAAATCAGCCCTCTGATGGGAGTTTCAAATTACTTTCAAGATTCAAGTAACAAATCCTTTTAGATACTTAGCCACTATAAATACATATATATTTTTGATAAAAACTTTTTTTATTTCTATAATACTGACCCCTAAAAACAGCTACTAACACTTTTAGATGCAAACTTTTGCATCTGCCACTGACATAAACAAAATAATTTGAAACTGTTTAGTCTTATCACCCTTTGCATGATTCTTTGATTAATCTGACTGTGAACTGAGATAGTAAATTATGTCTCTCTTGCAGTTTAATTTGTTTATGCATTCATTTTCAGATTTTAGGAACAATATAAAACAAATTTATTCATCATGCTGCATTTGTCAATCCTTAGATGCAAAAATCTCAAGATCTCTGCTTTTATCCCATGTCTTTTTTTGCTGTGTCTTTCAAATTGACTTGGAGATAAGAGCATTTCTGGAAAGAGAGAGTTTCTTGTATGTGTGGACGCACAAAAATGTGTGTTTATGCATGGAAAAACTACAATGTTTGAAAAATTATACAGTCTCTAGATTAAAGACAAGTTACTTTTAAAAAGTTTAAATATGTTATCTGTAAAATGACAAGGAGTGTTGATTTTGGAGAATGTTAACTGTGAAGAATTGTATTTTGAGATTTCTTGTGCTGCCAGAGAGAATTGTGAAGATTGATGTGCAGGTTTGCTCTTTGCTGTGAACTGTCAGACAGGTTGGTGTAATTGTGCCTGACTGATGTGTGTGGGAGGGCAAGGAGGACTGGCTGGAAAGACACAGAGCACGAGACAGCAGAAAAATACAAATAGAACTACAGAGAAAAAAAAATTTGTCCTGCACACTTGAACAAAAATCAGTGATGGGTTGTTATAACAGATCTACTGCTGTGACCTTTTAGTGGGCAGAGAGGTTGCTGTTTGCCACCTCAGTACAGTGGTTTAGTCATTTAGGTTTCATCTCCTTCCAGTTGTAAGGATAACCCTCCTCATCTTTGCACAGGGTGTGATTAGCATGTTCTCCATCAGTGAACTCTGGATTTCCATGGAACACTGAATTTGGGTCAGCTGGGAATCGCTGCAGAACTGTCTTTCACAGCAGATGCCAAACAGCCAAAGGGCTGCACCCATGGCAGGGATGAGGCAAACAGTCCCCATCTCCTGTGAAGTCCCATGATTGCTCAAAAACAGCTGATTGTCAGCTAGACCAGATGAGTTTTTGCTTTGACAAATCATGTTTCAGTGCAAATTACTCAACTTTAAACCGAGACACAACCAGAGACATGCTTGTGCACTTTTATGGCAAACACATAAACAGAAAAAATGGACTCTGTCATTTGCCTTAATTTCTGTGGAACTTCATTTTTTTAATTTGAAAGGACAGAGGATGCAAATTTCATAATTACTATGTCCTGACTTTCCTGAAACTCTGCTTTAGAGAAGTCTTTTATTTTTTGCTGCTGAAGGACTGCTCTTTCCTCTTCTACATTAGTTGCTCTGCAGTTATTTACAGAAGAAAGGAGGAAATTTTGAACTTTGGATTGGTACTTAACCTTTCTGAGACAGCACACAGTTCCTTCCCTTTCTCAGAAAGGAATATATACACTTTCCTACAGTGAATGAAAGCTGTACAAAGTAAGCTAGAATGATAACCAATAATAGGGGGGGGAAAGTTAGGGAAAACTCCCATGAGGATACATAGTACAATCCAAGTTCTTCTAACTGGAGAAGCAATGATAATCTCAGGCTACAGATAAAGACTCTGTAATTATCATTATGTTACACAACTAAGCTGGATGCAGAACTTATTTCCTTTTTCATCTTTTTCTACCTTACCTGCCATCTGTTAGGAGAGCTTGTTGTGTGTGCAAATGAAGGAGAATTGTATCTCAGTAAACTGTTCATTGCCCATTTGAATTATGGAGTTAAATTTATTGATGTGCACTATCCAGGAATTTTTATTACCAGCATGTCCTGAGATGTGAAATCCTTGACTGTGTTTGGTCACCAAGCACTTTTGCATCAGCTTCATGAAAGCTCTTGTGTTTTTTCCCTGCAGATTGCATGAACACGTTCCAGGCTTACTGGTCCTGTCACACTGAAACAATTCATCAGCATGACAAAGACTCCTACTGGCTTTCGATATGTATCTAATAATAAAATTCCTGTAAAATCTTCCAAATCTCACTGAAGGCTGGTCAACCTGCTGTAAATCTGCTCTGGCATTTTACTTCTCGATCTGAAATTGCAACAGTCACCTTGCTGAGAGTTAAACTGAAAAAGAGAGGGGGAGCAAGCTTTGAAATTCCCACATTGCCATAGAGAAAGCACATTATAAAATACAGCTGATACAGATACAAGCATATACTTTGCTCTGGTTCAAGATATTCTGTATAGCTTTTATTCTAATGCAGTAAGGATTTAATTGATGCCACTATAATTACTGTAATAGATTCCTTACTGTATGCTTCCTTCAGGATTTTTCGAACCAAGTTCCTCAGTTGGTTATTTATAGGCCTGAAAAGGCTTTTACTTCTGTGTTTGATCATGTGAATAAATTGCAGCCCACCTACTTGAAATGCACCTAACTGTGCATTTGTCCAAATCGATGCCTTCCCTCGCTTCCAATTTAAGATATCTGAAATAATTAAAATATACCTTATCTAACTACATTATTATAGCTGGGAAGTAATTTTATATCATCAGTAAATGAGTTGCATCTAATTAAAAATTAACTTTTGTATTGTAATTAGGTTTTAGAATGAAAATAAAAAGGCTGATAGTCTTCAGTGCTTCTGAAATGTGGTATTTTCTTCCCTAGACTTTAGCCAGACATTTTCTCAAAAGAAACTCTATTAGATAAATACATTCTGATAAGGAAAAAACAAAGTTTGGGGATTTTCAAACATGTACATTTTTTCTAGATTTATGCAAAACCCAGTGTCTTATTTAACCTAGACCCCTGCCCTTGAACCATTTTTTCCTCCTAAATTAATTAAAAAAAAATGAGAAAACATTTATTCTAGATGTGTGAAGAGTCCTACTTTCAAAAGCACAAGAGACACAACTTGCTAAGGTAGCTGGTTTACCATTAAGTAATAATTAATGTCATGTCAGATGTTTTACAGTAGGTAAGGATATTTTGCTCCATCAAATATTATAAGAAAGTAGTTAAAGGAAATAATCTGTATTAAAAACAAAACAAAACAAACAAAAAATAATTTAAAGTTTCAGTTCCTTGCAAAGCAGTACTGGTCAAGGATGGGTAACAACCATAATTCTCCCTAAATAACAACAATTATTCTCCCTCATCGTGTAAAAGGACAAAATTTATATTTTTAAAATCTGTTTTTTAAAACCACCAAAAATTCTTAAAATAACATCTGAAAGACTCGACAAAGCTTCAGCAATATTGTTGCAAAGAAAAAGCATAAGGAAGAAATAGATAAAAGAATGTTCAGGATATTAAAAAATTACTCAAATAATTCACAGAGCTTCCAAAATTTTAGAGAATGTTGCCTCTAAAAATTTGGCTGTTCAGCTAAGGTAGAGAACATTTTTCTTCTCAGCAATGAAAAGACTAAGTCAAAGGACAAGAACATGGACAAAAATGAGAGCTCCAACAATATTACAGGATTAAATCAAATAGAATCTATGGTGCAGATATTTAATATTCCTGATATATCAATGCTTATGAAGTATTTAAATAGTTTAAATAGTTTTATATCTCATAAAACAGTTTGTTACCAAATACTAGAAAAGTCAATCTGTTTCTGTTACCTTTTGTGCTTTATTAGTACATAAAGTCTTCCTTTGCATATGACAATTCTTCTTGGAGCAGGTTTTATTCTGGCCTGAGCCAGAGGAGGATGTTGGGATGTTTCTGAATCAAAGAACCCTAAACATTTAAACTCTTACCTGTAATCAAGCAATTTATGTCGTTTGGGTGGTGGAAGGAAAACAGGAGGGGAAACAATCATTTTTCCAAAGGGACAGACAAAATATTTTGAATGTGTCCTTTTAATATTTGCAGCAAAACGGTTCAAAATTATTGAGTTTTAGAGGTTTTATGCTAAAATCTGTTTTGGTTTCTGACAGCAAATATTTTGGCTGTAAGACAGTATTTTTACTGAAAAAACAAGACAATGTAAGATTGGCAAAATCATAGAGTATAAATTAAGTTGCTTGATCAAAACCTTAACAACTCTCATACTTATCCAGTTCTAGATGGTTTATTTAAACAAAGAACACAGGTCAGATTTCTCCACATTATTGTTGAAGTTAATTTTTGAAATACTAAATATTTTTAAATCTTACACATTTCATGTCAAAAAAGGACAATGACAGTTTCTAAAAAATGTGGCTGTTGTGTTATAGTCTGGCTTGTTCAGAAAATAGAAGGCACATTTTCCACCCACATTTTCTGGGTCCACTACCTGGCTGGCCCAATAAGAGGGCAGTCTCTGTTCATCTGTAGTCCTACAGATAAATGGGTTTTGTAACCATCAAGTTAGATTATATTAAATTTGTAGTAGACTCATTCATCTCTTCAAATTATTTTTGTTCCTTTTAATCCAGAAACCAAAAATTCTTGTGCAAAGAGTTGTTTCAGCAAGAAAGATAATAGGATACTACCACAATTCATATGTAAATGATGTTTACATGCCATAAAATTCGTTCTAATAAGCATTCAATGATGTGATTTGAAAAACAACTTCATCTGCAGTGATACTCTTATTTGTTAATGGCATTAAATGACAATCTTGTGGAAACATGGTTTTCATATTACCACGTTTTCAGGAAAAATATGTTTAAATAAAAATATTAGCAGAATTGAAATAATTTTTCCTCTCCTAATATTTGTATGTTTATTAAAAATCTAAATATTTTCCATAGCAATCACACAGCCACACCATCTGCTCCCAGATTCAATGCTGTTTAGCACCCTTTCCTCACTTTGATGCACTTGGAAGCTTTCCAGTATTAACTTTCTCCCTTTAGCAAGACTGGAAAGCAATCGCTACATAAAATTTGGGCTAAGAATTAAGTCTTGATGAAAGGAACTTGTGATGAGCTACTTATTCTAGAAAAGATTTACAGAATCATAGCTAAGATGAATGCATGAGTAAGAAAGTCACATCTGAAGTTAAAGAATTAGTAAGATTTTCTAATTATTAAACAGACAGACAAAAATGTGAAGAAATCGAAAAGGCTCTCAGGGAAACTTACAGAAGCATGACTAAAGGATGAAAGACTTTAGTTACTGTTCAGTGAATGGCAAATGGGCAATGGAAATACGCTGACAGGATGGGACATGGACATGCACCAGGAAGCATGAAATACAGAAGGAAGCTGTGTAAGAGCAATGGAGGGCATGGGAATAGCAGCAGGAAACCTTTTGGGAATAAAAGTAAAGAATCTAAAAGGCTTTGCATCTGTACCTCCATTCTCAGCTTATGAGTCATAGACAAATACTGTACAAAACCTGGCAACTTAATTTGCCTTAATTCTGTATGTGTCTGGGAGATGGTGGACTATGACTTCCTCTAGAAAGTGGCTGGATAGTCAAGGGGAAAAGACAGGATCATGAAAGGAATGAGAAGTAGAAATGAAAAGTACAGAAAAAACATAACTAAGATGGCAAATAGGAAAAGACTGATATTTAAGGGACTGTGCATTTTGCATGGTGGTGGTTGGAGTAAAGTCAGTTGGAATAGGAGCCTGCTGTTGAGAGCAGCAGTAATGTTTAGGAGTGCTGAGGTAAGTGAGAGTGAAGGGAAAAGGCAGAAAAGGCTCTTAACTTTGCTGGCACTGTGCCTATAAAAATCCTTCTTTACATCCCTTGTAAGATGTAAACTCAAGTGGATTTTGACTTTCATCATACTATCCCCACCTACTTGGACAGTATCTCTGTGTTCCTTCTGGATTGTCCAATGCTGCATCCATCTTTTATTTACTTCCTTCTAACATCTGAGCCAAGTCAGGAGATCCTGGTTCATCCATGAAGGCTTCCTGCTCTGTTGTCTTGATTTCCTGAGTTTTGGGATGAACCACTGCAGGTGGTTCTTGAAAGTCAACCAGCTTTCCTGGAATCTGCTTTTGTTGTTTTGTTTTTGGTTTTTTGTTGTTTGTTTTTTTTTTCCCAGGTTGTGTTACATCAGGTTCTTTAAAGCAGTCCCCTGAAAGGGTTAAACTCTGCTTTTATGAAGAGCAGGGATGTGATTGTGCTTTTAGCCTTGTTTTCTTGTCTGAGCATCCTGAACTTGACCATCTCATGTTCCCTGCAGTCAAGACTGCTGCAGACCCTCACGTCCCTAACCAGTTCTTGGATGAATCAGACCTATCAGAGTGCCCTCTCCTTGTTAATTCCTTGATCATCTGTGTTAGGAAGTTGCTGTCACTACTGTACTCAAACCTGTGTTACTCCTCCAGCAGATATTAGATATTAGGGTGGTTTAGGTAACCCATGAAGACAAGACCTGTCAAAAGTACAGATGCCCCCAGTTGCCTGAAGAAGGCTTGTTCTACTATTACATCCTGATCAGGTGGTATGTAGCACACACCCACCACAAAATCACCAATATTTGCCAGCCTCCTCTTGACCAAGTTAATGACAGGCTCATTATCCGTGTCTAGGCAGAGTTTTATGCATTCCCGTAGCTCACATAAAAGACAACTCAGTCTCCCAACCTTCCCAGACACCCTTCCTAGAGTCTCTATCTGTCCATCACAGTGCTGCAGCTGTGTGAGCTGTCCCACCCTGCCCATGTCATCTGAGTTAGCAGTGCTGTAACTTCACACAGACCACCAGTGCATCCTGTTGTTCAGGTGTTTCAGAGAAGTACCCAGAAAAGTTAAGAGAGCTTTGCCCATCACCATGTCCCATAGGCTGTCTCTTATTTACGTGCCTACACTCGAGGTGGGCCCCTTCAGCCCAGTATTGCTGATCACAAGGAGTCCCAGTTCACATCAAACTTTTTTTCCCATCCCAGACTACTTTTCCTACTCTTTCACAAATGATGGAAGGACAACAGGAGGTAATATTTGCAACTCTACCCTTCAGAGTTGCTCTGGCAAGAACACAAAAGGCAGCTGAACCTGAAGGGCCACAGGATGTATTGAAGGTAAAACAGCCAGTGCTAACTGCAAGAGAAACATCATGGGAGCAAGCTGCAAGTAGAAGTTCATGGATCAGTTGGAGAAAACTGATAGAATATGGTTTTCCACCTCAGGGAACCTCAAAATGGAGCTGCTGGAAAAACAGTGGGGCTGGCAGCAGACTGGAGAAACTCCTGCTTACAGCTGCCTTCCAGCAGGCAGAGCGCCACCAGGGACAGAGTTAAGAGATGTGATTCATCTTCTCCTTGTAATTGGATCTGACAGAAGTTGCATGTTTTTCTGAGAGCATTGGCAGAGCACTTGCTTGTTCTCCACCAGGCTCCCTGGGCCTCTGTGGGAACCTGCAGTGCAGAGCCTGGCGGGCTCTGAGCCAGGCACCAACACAGGCAGGGGAGCTGCACTCCTGCCTCCAGCACCCCCTCACACACACACAAACACAACCACTCCAACCTCAGCATGGCTGTAGGGTAATGAGGCTATGTGCATGATATAAACTCCCCCCCAAACTCATTTTTCAAGAAGAGAAGCAGTTTTTCTAAACAGTTCCAGAGCCCCTGTAAAGGAGATCTGGCATCCAGCAGCATGTTTTTGTCACAGCCATGGTTAAAATAATGTTACAGCATTTTACCAGTAATTTGCCACTGGTTTTGTTTATAAGGTGGAAATGCAGTCAAAAAGGTGTCTTTATTTCATTGTTTAAGAAAGGAGTTTAAGTTAATTAGGTTGTCCTGCTAGTTAGACTAAATAACAGTGCCATCTGCTGAAAGGTAGTAGTGACTTTCAGGAAAAGTTTACAGTCACTGTCCTTTACTAAGTATAAAGAGAGAACAAGGAAAATGTGCTAAAAGGAAAGAGAATAAAAGCAGTGTGAGGAGGCAAAGATGTAGATGTACAGGAAGGATTTCATTAAAATGTGGATAAAAAAAGACAAAAAATATCTGAAAGCAAAAGGAAAAAGAAGTAGGCTGAGAGCAAAAAAGGTCTCTCTTTTTAAGAGTATTGATTTGAAGTTTAATAAGCCATGATACATTACATTCTTTGTAGTGACCTCTCTTTTCAAATAGCTATATAGTTCATCACCCCAATGGCACTAGTCTGCTCAAGTCAATAATCTTCAGCTTCAATATTGCAAAAAATTTGCATGTAAAAGTCTTTTAATCAAATTAGAACAGCACCAAATAATTAGGATATGGTTGGGGCCTGTAAAAAAAAAATGCTATATATTCCAAGCAGTTTCTTGGCTTCTGACACATTTTTATTACTATTGGCTTCTGGAAAGGACAGCTAAAGAAAAAAATATCCTGGCATGGGAGAGACAGTATTGGGTGAAAGAAGCAGCAAAAAGATGGTACATATATTGCCAAAAACTCTGCCTGTTATATTAGCCTTGTTTTCTGAAATATTTATAGGAAACTGATAAATTTTACCCTTTCCATTTTTCAGTGGGAGATGGGCATGTGAAAGGAATCTAGTCATACATTTCCTTGGCTTTTGATCATATTATCCAGGTGTGCATTAGGGTTTCCCCCAGAATTTTGTCTCACCACATGGTTGTTTTAAGGAGTTTAGCCACCCTTTAAATCCTAATAAGTAACTTGTAGCATTTTAATTCTTTAAAAGAAAGAGGAACTTTGATTAAGACATCAAAGTGGAAAGTTATAACTTTATCATTAGCTTGGTGATAACACTTCCTGGACATCTAAAAATATACACACTATTTAAGCAAGAATGAACAAATTTATCATGTAGAAGTTAAAGTGCTTTTTTTCTGTTTTCTATTGTGCTTTCAGCATACCATAAACATGTCAACTAACAGATTTTCATTATCCTGAATAGTGTCTTGTGTTGATTTAGTTTTTGCCAAAGAGAATGGTACTCCTTTTTTTTACTCTTTTTAAAGAAAGTGATTAATTGGCACTAATGCATCAAGCATTGCACCCAACAGCAAAATGGAACTGAAAAGATGGTATATATCATGTTTATAATAGTTCAAACTCTTTTAGTTTATTTCAATATTTTAAATATTGGACTTTTTTTTTTAAAGCATCAACTCATTAACTACTGTGATTCTAAAAGTCCCAGAATGCTACTTTTTGATTTTGGGGTTAGTGCTCTATTCACTCTGCATGAAAAACTACAAAATTTTAGAATTTTTAAGAATGAAAAAGTGAAGCCCTGTAAGAAGTTTCCCAATCCTTTTCTTGGTTTAAATATTTTTTTCGTTTTTTTAGAACAGCCTTAATGCATAGCATCATTGTAATTTGAATCAGTTAAGAATAACTTGTTTATAAATCTGCAAGATGGAAGATTAAAAGAGATGCTTGGAATAGACTGTTTATGCTTATCAATAAAATCCATTAGATAGGCAAAACTTAACTTAGCAAGGAACTTGAACTAGCCAAAATAGTGATAGAGACAAATCAGTGTGATTCAGAGGATGGAGTCTACAAAGTGCTAAGAACTGACCTCTGAAAAAAGATTATTTTTTTTTTTCTCTTACTGGGACTGATTGTGAGATAAGACAGTGATTCACATTTAATATGGTGAAGAACTCTTATGTTTCAGAATATTACCTTGGGTGCTAAAACCTTAAAGGAGTTGTTTGGTCTGGGGTTTTGTTGTTGAAATTTAAGGTTTTCTTTTCTCTATCTAAACCCAAAGGACACAATTTACTTAAATCCATAAGATGGAGAAATATAGATATATTGTTAAACACATAAATATTTGTTTTCTTGGGGTTTTGAGGGTTAGTTATTTAATTTTTTAATTTTGATTTCTCTCTGCTTCCAACAAAACATCCTGAAGATTTTTCCTACTTTTTCAACATTTCAATTAATTGTCCTCACCTTCCCCCTGAAGGAGAGAAATTAGCTGAAGAAGAAATATTCTGTAGACAAGCTCAGCCATGATGAAAGGTCATTATTTGTTTTCCTTTCATATTGTGATCCAATTTGATAAGAATATACATTAGATGACAGGCTCATAGTAATGCTTACATTACCAATCAATTATAAATCCATTGCATCACAAAATCACTGCAGCATTTCCAGGGGAAAGTTTTTGTGGGGTTTTGTTGTTGTTTTGTTTGCATTCATGGTTAAAATGCTGTGGTGTTTTAAGGTGGCAAAGTTACGAGATAACGTGAAACCCTCTCAAAGACCAATAGTGCTGGAGAAAAGCTTTCAAATATTCACAGAATGAAAGAACTCCACATTGCTCTGGTTCTACATACTGAACATAAAATTTAGGAACAAAAGGAACTTGAAGGAAGTTTGAATGTTTCATATATTTTAATAGATAAATCCATTATAATTTCCAGAAGAACTGAAGGAATCAAGGTTTACTGAGCAATGCACATAATAACAGTTCAAACAGTTAAATGCAGCCAGAGCAATAAATTAGACCTGCAAGAAATTCCAAAACTGGAAAAATTCCTCACCTTTGGTATTATTTTCATAGCAATAACATTATTTGTATCCTCAACAACCTAAAGATAAATGCAAGGCACTTTCTGGCAGGAAGCAGTACTATTTTTGTCACCCTTTTTTATAGAGCCATGGCCATGTACTTCAGACTGTGTTCCCAGAAGCTTGTCTGATAAAGCTGGAAGAAGGTGAACTCTAGTCAGTAAAATACACCATCTCTTCCCGACAAACTTGGCCACTTCTCATCATGAAAGCTCAAGCCATCATATGAGCTAGCAGGAGCCTTTCCAAAGAAAAGAGCTCCTTAAAACATGATACTGAAGAAAATGCTTAGTCTCCCTCCCTTTCTTTCCCCTACCACACTCAGAAATGTGTTTTTCCTGCAGTGTGTTTGTACTTGCACATAAACTCTTTTAGTTACTCAATTAACTCTGAGAATTTGCTTGAAGTTTCAACTAGATATGGACTTCCCTGCCTCCTGCAGTTCAGAAACCCATCTTTAACTACTGAAGATAACCGGCAGTCTCTGCAGGAGAAATCATTTATCTGCACAGAAGTGACAAACTCTTCCACAAAAAAAGAAAAAAAAATTACCTGCAAAATTTTGAGCATTCCTTCACTTTAAGCTTCACTGTTACTTCAACTCTTTTGCTCTCAACACTCTTAACCAACAGCAGATGTTGTAATTGCATGTACTTCAGAAGTGAATATTTCTCCTGGCTGCTTATCAATAGGGAAGGTAATATTTTCTGAGAGCTGGTTCCAAGTTGAATGCAGGGTTGTTGCAGAGGTTAATGGCCAATATTAAACTCCTGTTGCTATCAGCAGTTTGACTCCACAGTTCATTACTATTGTCTCAGCCTGTTACTGCTGCTTTTCTTCTTTCCCGTGTATTTACAAGTTGTAGACAGAGCCCTGCAAAGCACTGGAAGGATTTCAGATACTGTGGAAAAGGATTTAGGAAGTACTACTTGTGGGGAAGTAAATAGAACTCTCTTTATCCAAACAGCAATTTTTCCTATGTGTTAATTTTCGTCCTTGTTCATGTTCTGAATAAATAAACACATATTTTGTTTTCTTGGCCTGTAAGGGGGAAATTTCTAGGAGAATTAGACTGGGACACACAGATCAGTGATGCTCCCACCCCCTCCCACATGCCCACTTCATTGACTTAGAACAAATTGAATAAACATGAGTTGTTTGGGCTTTTTTCTTCCCAAAACTAAATTTATATGAAATTTCTTTTCTCTGAGGCAAAATGAAATATTGCATTTCAGAGAAGATGTGAAAAATGAAGAAAATGAAAAGCTGATTTCACAAAACTGACACAAGCAGCAGTGTTTATGGTCAAGTAACAGCGAGGTTGGGCATCCAAATCACGATGGGAGGGGGACCATTCACATTTTTTACTCTCCCTCAGTTAATTTGAACCTACCACCTCCTGATTTCTAGGGACTCACCAAGCTATAATCACTTAATGATAAGCTAATTCATTGTATTCTCTTGATACTTTTCCACTTCTACACAAAATTAAATGTACTCCAGAACAGATGTTAAACTCAGGTGCTGTGTTACCCAGAAAACCACTATCAACACTGAAATTACTTTTTTTATAGAAAGTAGAACAGCTCATGAAGATTATACAAAAATACTTAATTTCAAATTAATAACTGCTAAATTGATATTCCCTGCTTTTCACCTCTCACCCTCAAGCAAAAGTAGAATCCAAGCACCCAAAACATAAAAATGCTACTCTGCACTAACTATAAAACTCAGGAGATGACAGAGATTCAGCCCCTCTACTACTGAATATTCATTCAGAAGAGAAAATAACAATAGAGACTGAGAGAAGCCTATGTGGACTACTGCAATTACAGTGGTTTAAGCCCTATTCAGAAACTTGAAATACAGACTGAAAATCCATCAAGAAGAGAAACAGAATTCACAGAACCATGCAATATTAAAGGTTTGGAATAGAGCTTAAAGATCATCTATTGCCAAATCACCCTGCCATGGGCAGGAACAAATTGAATTTGGATCTCCCAAGCCATGAATGTTTTCACTTAGTAAAAAGGAGGAATTCCCACAGGTGTTACTTCTTGAATGTTATTGTGTGACTACAGCACATCAATGTGCATATATTTTTCCAGTTTAAATTCTGTGCTCACCTAAAGAAACAGATAATTTCCAAACAGAAAAAAAATGTGGGTCTTGCAAACTTCAGTAAGTAAAATAATTTGAAAGCCACAAGGTCTAATTTTGTGACCAAAATCATAGAATCAGAGAATTTTTAGGTTTTAAAAGACCTCTAAGACCATCAAGTCCAATTATTAACCCACCACTGCCAAATCTACCACTAAACCATGTCCCTAAATGCCACAACAAGGCACCATTTAAATACCTCCAGGGATGGTGACTTCACCACTTCCTGGGGAGCACTTTCCATTTCCTGGCAACCCTTTTGGTGAATTTTTTTTTTTTCCAAGATCTAGTCTAAACCTCCCCTGGTGCAACTTGAGAGTGTTTCCTTTTGTACCTTTTAAATAACCCATATTCTCATCACTTTTTCTTGGAAATCATAATTTCATTACTCTAGATTTCCATTCATCTGGAGACTTCTAGACTGTTTTTAAGGTAGTTCTGTAGCTGAGGTTCACAACACACATGTGAACCGGCAAGAGTTCACATCATGGGAATTGCATTGTTTGCCACGTGTGCAGAGCCTGGCAGCCTCTACACACAGCCTGCAGCAGCAATGAAGAGACAGAAAAAATTTCCTAGCAAAAGACACTTGTAAAACATCAGAAAGGTTGAGTGGGCAAGCAAAATTAATGCACTATAATATCATTGCAGGAAGGAAAGAGAGTGATTAAACCTCTTCACTCTAAGGATGTATTATGGGGACTTGAACTGCATGATCATAAAGAAGAATGATTTTTACTGTATCTCTCAAAACCAGCCTTTGTCATTATTTCTTCTCCAGAGCTCACACTGTGATGTGGCTTCACCACTGGTTCCAAGGGAAAAGGTTCATGTATGGACTTACAAACTGCATTTCTTCATCACCATGATCCACATTGCTATTCCTTCTCCTGGATATGAGCCAGGCTTCTCCTCTCTAATTTCTGAGTCATGCCAGCTCTGCTACCCTACGCTTGGATTACTTCCCTCCACCTTCACAGGCCAGGAGCAATTCAGCATTTGTCCACCTGGCAATGCACCAAAATAGCTGTTCCTGGCAGGCAGACAAGTCATGCTGGTTCAGCACTTCCATTTGCTCATTTGCTACTGCTTTTTCATCAGGAGAACAAGATTGCTTTTCTGTCCTGTCCACAAGCCATGACCTCTCTGTGCCTGTGTTTATCACAACAGGACATTTCTCCACAGAACCAGTTTCCCTAGAACTATCAACTATCTACCAATGAACATGAGATTTATTAGCAGAAAATGTAGAAAAAGTCCTTCCACCCCTCTACACTATTAAATAAATATTTCCCATCTTAAATCTGTCTCCCACATAAGACAGTGTTAAAGAAGACTGAACCTAACCTATCAAATATGATGACATTCTGGAATAGTACAGAGAAGCTGAAGAGAAATTTCCATCCACAAAAAAGAAGGATTGAAAAAAATGTATTGCAAATTCCAATTATTTTTGTAGAATATGTTATAAGCTATAATTATTTGTATTTTAAAGCATTAGCAGTCAGGAAACTGGAGCAGGTGGGCTTTGTTTCCTTTAAAAATAGAGATTGATGCAGGCATATTTGAACAGATCAAGTTCCAGAGCTTTCTCAGGCATAACACATCTTTTCTTAGAAGACAAGTGGTCATCATAATTCAGTCAATATTAGCCTGTATCTAAGGGCTTGATTACCCAAAACTGGTGAGTAGCTGAGTACCCAAAACCCTGAGCCCTGTTGCTAGGTAGGGTTTTGATTTCTTTGTCTGGGAATAGGAGGAGGAGAATGTTGACTGGTGACTCTATTTTGATGGAGTGGTTAACAATACATAAGGGAACAAAGTTCCACCTGCTGCCTCCAACAACATGAATTACAAAGATGTATCAATATCCACTGCCATTAATTTGTGTGTTTAATCAATTGACCTTATCTGACAGGAGTCACATGCACAAATACATCCATACATATGCACAAACATGAAGATAGGGATGTGATAATAATTCCACTTCAAAATCCATTTTTTTAATGTAGAAAATTACCATTTCTATTGGAAAAACATAAACTTGTTATATTAATCTTTAATTTTTCATAGAAAGTTTTCTAAAATCTTCTGCAAAGGCATAAGAAAAAAACATTCCAAATTATACTTAAACAATGAGTAATATAATTCAGTTGACTATGCACTGTGTAGGTTCATTTAAATAAAAAACCCAAACCAACAAACAAACAGAAAAAACAGCTAAGAGTTTTTATTTTCCATTTCCAGAACAGAAGGGAAGAAAAATCCCTTTGTAGAATCAAGGAAAACAAACTGGAACCACAGCTACATAATTCAAGGAAGTGAAGTGCAAACCTCACACGTTTGGAAGTGCACCTAAAACAGTAGGCTCTGCTGTATAGAATAGGGAACAGAAAACATTGGTGACTACAAAATAAGAAGTGCATGAGTACATAATGCTGCACAGTTTTCAAGCACTGACCTCCAGTGTGCAGGTTTGCAAACAAAGCTAAAATACACTACCTACTGTTGTTATATTCACTAGGCTGTTGTAGGCACTGCAAAATTGTGTGACTGGGATATGAACAGTCTGTCAAGGGAAAAAATAAGAAATAGTTTAATTTTTTAGTTGTGTAGGTAAAATTAATTTACATTTTTAAAATTTACTCTCTTACAAAAGTACTGGTGAATTTAAAAGCCAAGAAAAGGCAAAAGAAAATAAAGTTGAGGTTTCACAGACTCATTAATTATCCTTGGTGACCATTTCCTACTTACCTTCACACAAAGGATCTGAAGATGACTCATCATAGCTACATTATAGTTTTGTAGCTGACACTATGGCATTATAAGCCACTGCTTTTTAATTGAGCAATAGCAAAAAAATCTGATCATGCAGTCCAAAAATAAAATTTTTTCATCTGAGAGGACATCTGCACTATTTGTCTAAGGAAGCAAGTGTTAAATGGCACAAGGATATACTGTTTAATAGTATTTGACATATACAGGAATTTTTAGTGCTAAAAATCCCAAAGATAAACATGATTGCCTCCCCAGTTTTTTTCTGGGTTGGTAGGGGTTTTATTTTGTTTTGTTGGTTTGGTTTGCTTTTGTTGGTTTGGTTTTTTTTTTTTTTTTTTTTTTTTGTTTGTTTGTTTTCTGTCTCGAATTATATCTCTATGGCAGCAATATGTCCTTTAAGACAGGTGTCCCCAGCAGTTTGGAGTTTTGGTTTTTCTTCTGTGAGCCAACAGTGTTTAGTAACCAGATCTAAGGTAACTACTTTGGGAAGGAACACATTGGAACAAATGCCAGTCTGGTCTGTTTTATGAAAGTGCATAGCCAATGCACTTCTCCCATCTGCAAAAGAAAGTACCACTTGATTTCTTTTTCTGGTCTCTGATGCATGCACTTATCCTTACCCTGCTCACTCCTCCTTCATTACTTCCCTCTGTTTCCTTCATTCTCTCACTCCCACATAATAAACCCAGCTATGGCATTAACAAAGTCTGTTTGGGGAAATGGACTTGGGGCTTCCACTTCATAGCCAAGTTAAATTCTTACTAATTTTACTGCTTCAACATAATTTATCTAAATATGCACCCCCAATTAGTTCTCTTGATGAGACAAATAGCTGGGTTTTATCAGATGTCAGCTTGTATTGGGACTGTTAAAATCAGTTGGAAAAACTGCTGCATTGTGGAATCTGATAGTGTTTGCCATTGGAATGACAGGTAAAATACACAGTGTAACAAAAATTATTCCTTCTCTTGTCCCCAGGGGAACCTTTGAATTCTGATTTCAGAAAACAGGCAGAGATTCCCATCTACTAGATAGTCTGTGAGTCCTCAGGGATGACAGTGAATCCAGAAGTGTTACTCTCTTTTATAACAATTACTCTAATTTATAACAATTTTCTTATTAGTTCCCTTCCCTTCCCTTCCCTTCCCTTCCCTTCCCTTCCCTTCCCTTCCCTTCCCTTCCCTTCCCTTCCCTTCCCTTCCCTTCCCTTCCCTTCCCTTCCCTTCCCTTCCCTTCCCTTCCCTTCCCTTCCCTTCCCTTCCCTTCCCTTCCCTTCCCTTCCCTTCCCTTCCCTTCCCTTCCCTTCCCTTCCCTTCCCTTCCCTTCCCTTCCCTTCCCTTCCCTTCCCTTCCCTTCCCTTCCCTTCCCTTCCCTTCCCTTCCCTTCCCTTCCCTTCCCTTCCCTTCCCTTCCCTTCCCTTCCCTTCCCTTCCCTTCCCTTCCCTTCCCTTCCCTTCCCTTCCCTTCCCTTCCCTTCCCTTCCCTTCCCTTCCCTTCCCTTCCCTTCCCTTCCCTTCCCTTCCCTTCCCTTCCCTTCCCTTCCCTTCCCTTCCCTTCCCTTCCCTTCCCTTCCCTTCCCTTCCCTTCCCTTCCCTTCCCTTCCCTTCCCTTCCCTTCCCTTCCCTTCCCTTCCCTTCCCTTCCCTTCCCTTCCCTTCCCTTCCCTTCCCTTCCCTTCCCTTCCCTTCCCTTCCCTTCCCTTCCCTTCCCTTCCCTTCCCTTCCCTTCCCTTCCCTTCCCTTCCCTTCCCTTCCCTTCCCTTCCCTTCCCTTCCCTTCCCTTCCCTTCCCTTCCCTTCCCTTCCCTTCCCTTCCCTTCCCTTCCCTTCCCTTCCCTTCCCTTCCCTTCCCTTCCCTTCCCTTCTCCACATATATCAGAATTGTTTTATACCTAGGTGCTTCAAACACCATATTCACATGGAAACAGGGTAGCATTTATTGAATTAAACTTATAGTCATACACTGTGTACCATGGTGGGAAGTTTCCTGTGAGCAAAGGCACATCTGGAATGTCACAATCAGCTCACCTGAGTGTGACTTTGGTAGGAAAAGTGAGAGTATTATATAGTTCCAAGCTAAACGGTATGAGCAACTTATACATTTTATCTGTCTTTTTTAACTTTTATTCTGAAGATTTTACAAGGAACAAGGATAAACATAGAAGAGCAAAATACCCGATTTCTTACTAGTTTTTTTCAGATTTGTTCACCTCAGTTTTTTTTTAATCTCTGCTTTTCTATGTGGGGTGATTTCCTCATGCAGCAATGATTACACATCGGTTGTCCCCTCGATAGAAGAGCCTGCTCAGGCTGTAACACAAAACCCACCACACACTTGGGCTGGCTCCAAGACCTGCAAGGGAATGCAGTGATGTGATGATTTCGTACCAATACCCTGGGCAAATTAAGGAAAACTCTGAAACGGGTTTGAGTGTGCATCTGCCACAGAAGGGCAGTCAGTTGGCAATCAGCTCTTAAAGCTCATCTTTCCAACATATGTGTGGTTCTACAAATAAATAAATTTATGCAGGTTAGGAATTTGGGGTATTGAAATTTTGGAATTTTACCTTGTCCTTTCTACATGGAAAAATCTATAATAACCATCTCTGAGTTTTTGAGACTAGGAAAACCCAGGAGCAACATATTCTCTGTTCTAAAACAATTTCTAACAAGTTGGGTTTTCAAAATATTTTGTTTCTTGTTCCATTAAACATTCCCTTTATAAATTCAGAATGGACCAAGGACAGCACACTTAAATAAATAAATTATTGTTTAAATATGTTGAAAGAGACACTGTCCCCTGCATATCAAAAATTACTTTTGATACTTTAGATAAAGGAACTATTATAAGTCTATACACAAGCAGGTATAAACATCCTCAAGGTGGTTTTCAGGGACAAAGTTTAAACATGAAAGTTATTCCAATAAGCACAGCTATAATATTTTTCATAAATAATTTATTCAACTACTTTGGACTATAAGAGTTATTTGGTGGGGTTTTTGTTTTGTTTTTTGTGGAAGCAGGCACTGATTCAATGTTCTTGATGGACATCACAGGTACACGCACAGTGGACAGGATGCATACTACTGTTTCAAGGCTGAAAATATTTAAGAGTATTTTCAGCTATTTATGTCAGTATTTTGAACAATGCAATGAAGGAAAACCAATTTGATTTAGATTAGACCTTAACTTAGATCTAGTTTATCAAAATGTGACATCTATGATAATGAAACAAAAACTCAGCAAAATAACAATGATTTTAAAAGTCCAAACCCAAAGCAAAACAGCGACTCTAAGGAATGATTAGGAATTAATGAGGTGCAAAATACTTTCTATCTTAATTATTTCAGCTTGGCAAAGAAAACAAAAACACTAATAGAGATTTGGTATGGATTTGACATTTTGTCCTCTGTTCACAGGAGGTATGATGCAAACTCACATTCATCATTACACTCCTGGGTGCCTAGTTTGTAATTCTCAAAGTATCATGGCAGCACTCATAAACAGATCTGAGCTAAAAAAACTGTGCTTTTTCACAAAAACCAACCACTGTTTTCACATTTCTTTCAAGTTCCTTCATGATGAAATAATCTGCTTTGGCTTTTCCAGCAGCTATCTACATGCACAAAATTCTTAACACCTACAAGGAAATTGCTTTGTCTGTGACCCAAGAGTGGCAGCTTTACTGGGGCAGTTAACTCCTGCTTCCTTAAACCACGGTGTTCCCAGCATTATCCCAGGGACTCCACTGTGTTAGGGGGTGACTCCAGCACTTTGTACAGTGAATGCTGCATTCTGGGTGAGTTCTGAAGTAAGAAAATGTGGGGAAAGAATGAGTGCTGTGGTTCTTGGCAAAAATTTTGTGGCTCCATTTCTTTAAATGAGTGAATCTCTTTTAAGGGTAAAATTTATAGTAATACTCCCAAAATCAGAGTACATTTTTAAAACACTTCTTGAGCAATTCCTGTTAAATATGTGGTTAGATAAATATCTCATCATTTTTATAAAGCCAACGGTTCCCCCATCCTCTTTGAATATACTGGCATTTGTGTTGACTCAAATATGAGCTTTGATTAACATTTGCTTAAATGAATAAACTTTCTGGTTTTACTCTTGTCAAAAGCACTAGAGAAATGTAATGCACATCAAATACTCTTTCTGTTCAGATTTCACCTGAGCTAAACTATCATTCCATTCTGGGAATTTTAATTGTACAACTCCAAATGCAGCAAAGGGGAAAAAAATACTTGACTGAATGTTTACATGTCAGCCTGCAGGGAGTAATTTTTTAGTAAGTGAAATTTAGAGCTAGGATATAATTAACTGCTTTTCACTGTCTCTTCATATGTCACTTGATATGGAGAACAGTAACATATCTCTTAGAATATGTCTTAAGGTCTACATTGAAAATGAAGCTTATGAATACCATACAGCATATGTGGATTTAATAAGGTTTCTGTCTAAGCACAGAAGATTTTTAGAGCTGCTAGAATCCATTCCATGTTTTTTAGATTAAATCAATGCTTATCAATGGGTCGACACAAAAATACCATAATACCATAAATGAAGAAACAACAAAAAGGACATTTTTGATTCTTTAGTGCTGAGGGGTTTTTTTATTATGTCTTTACAGATAAAAAGATAGCTTAGGCTGCAAGAGGCTTAACAGTTAACTAATCATAAATCAGAGTTGAGTCCACATTGATTTCCCCATCTTTGGTGGCAGAAGCATTCCACTACAGATAAGAATACAAACTCACAGAAAGAAAGCAGCATTTAGTTGGAGGAATTCACGTGAATTTATTTCTATAAACTGGGATTCTAGTCTGCTTTTTTTCTGTTCTTATTTTAATTATTTATCTATTTATAAACTTAGGATACTTTTGTAAAAAAGTATTTTTGACCAAGTGTACTCCCAATGTCAGTGTCCCTTTCTCCAGTTTTTATTATATCCATCCATTTGACTGTTAATTTTCAAATAAAAGCTCTATGATTACATACAGTCAGCAGAAGTTCTTGTGGTGATTTTGTTGTTCACACAGATAATTTTAAGGAAAGGTTTCTTTTTACCGTTCACAGTACAAAGAGACTTGCTAGTTCTTTATTCATCTACAGAGCATCCTGTTACTGTATAAGCAGGAAATAAGAAATAAGATGTCTGAATTTTGGTGGAGAAGGAATGGTTTGTAATACTATGTTATCAAAAGCACCTATGCATGTTTCAAAAGAAGAAGTGCTATTGTAACTTTGTCTTTTCCTGACAGATTTTTCCCTTCTGTATCTTGAGGGATTTGCTAAATACTTTACTGTTAGTAATTTTCCCTGTGTATCTTGTATTGCTTCTTCCATTCCACTCCAAAAGTCCAGCTGAGGCCCATGGAAGTATTTTAAACTGAGGTGCAGGGTATGTAATCTCTAATGTAGAGATTGCTCATCCTGCCACTGTTCCATAAATTATAAATATTAGTAATGCTTGTGTTTAAAGAAGCACTCAATTTGTTCTCATGGGTGTTGGTGTGTCTTAAATTGAATGCCTTGTGGGGTAATTTCTGCATGTGCCCTCTGCATTTGGACAGCATTTTGCCAAGGACAAAGCTGAGGACAGCAGAGGGAGAAGTCAGATACAGTATTATTAAAGAGGAGGTACTTAGTGTCTCACAATTGAGATTTTCTTTCTATGAACTATATGTTATTTCACATTCAGATCTGGTTACAGCTTTGAAATTGCTTCCAAAGCAACCTTAACATGACACTCGGTGTCTTCCCAAATACATATAAAGAAAAAACAGCAAAATAAAAAAAATAAATAATTAATTTTCTGCTCTACCAATAAGCTTGGCACTGCCATTTATCCCAAAACACACATCTAGGATTTAATCTAATAATGATGATTGACCCAAAGGAATACATTTTGTTGTGCATCAGTTTTATAATCAGGCTGTGTAATGCCCAATTAACACTTTCTGTTTCTCTAAGATCTGACTTCAGCCAACAATATTTAAGCTATTGTAGTAACAGTTATTAAGAGATATTTTCTATTCCCTGGAAAAAACAAAACATTGAAACACAAAACTTGTGTATCTGTTATGACTTTGGTATTCTTATTTATGTCATTGCCTCTCTCTATGCTCACCTTAGCAAAATATGGTGAACAAAAAATTTAAAAGGCAGGATGGTGAGAATAGCCACAAAGAATCATTCCTCAGGTAGATTCCTTATAAATCAAGCCAATTATTTATCCATTTATGTATAATCTGGAATACGTTTTGCACTTTTTCTTCATTCCATTAGTAAGCAAGCGAATAACTTTCAAATATCAAATCAACATTCTTAGTGTAAAAAAATATCAGCCTCAGGAATCTCAAAAATTAAGGTATCTTCCTTATTCTCCCAGCTCATCTTAATATGCCAAATTAGTGTTACACATACTTTACTGCTATCTTCCAGTTGAAGAAAAAACACTTTTCTTTTCAATATCCTGTTTAGATCAATTTATAATTTTTAACAAAAATCCTTTCCAAAGATATTCAGTAGGTGCCCTTTGTTTTCTAACTGATCTTTTGTACTTCTGTGGTTGAAAGTTGTGCTTTTTTTTTTTGGTCTACTGCCTTTCATAAGGGTTTCCTATTCAGAGATATTATGTCTGATATTTTTCCTTCTCTGAACTCAGATATGTATTTGACCTCAGCGACATCCATTTATACCCCTGACCACGAACATCTCTTTGCCACATTGTTTCTACTTCCCAGGAGTGAAGAGAAGCACTGCTAACCCATTTGCCCCCACAGCATCCTTGGTCAAGGGCTGTTGCCCTCAAAGAATTTAAAGAATCACCAGGTTTTGCACCTTAATTTTCAAGGACTGATCATGAAAAACTAGCCAGAAGTATATTGTCTATTTAAACAATCAAACAAACAGCCCAGTTTGCTAATCTGTCCAGTAACAGAATAATAGAATATGCAGAGTTGGAAAGGATCCATCAGAATCACCAAGTCCAATGTCAGATCATGCACAGGACACACCAAGGATGTCAAAAGGTAGAAACACCAACCTGTCTTTTAAGTGTCTTTACTCTCTGGCCATTTTTAGGAAATCAATGCATTCTTTTCTCAAGAAAGCATCATTTCCTACTTATAAAATGAAGAGGAGAATAGGAACTTTATACTAGATCACTCCCTGAAGTGTGGTGGTTTGAAAGATTAATTGAACATATTTACTGCGAAGACACTTCATAAAATAAAATCCAAAGATGCAGCCCTGTGTGTCTAGATATCAGGTCTCTCAGAATTCATGCTGATTCTTCAAAGTAGACTTCAGGCTTTTCAATTTTTTTCCCCAAATTCCTAGAGCATTGTAAAAATGAGATTAGATTCAGCTTGCTTCTACTTTAATGGAAGATGCAAATAGATTGAATCAATATTTAAAAACTAAATTAAAAATGCAGACTATCATGCATTTCTCCCAAGAGACAGTTTCATTTGTTTTAAGCACAAGTGTTTCTGCTCATGTATCTGTAGTCCATTAGCATAGTAGCAAATCCTTGGTGCAATAAATGTTTTTGATAAATTTTTAGGAAAGGCAGAATTGATAAGAAACAGTGACATTTTCTCAGGTTACATTCTGAAGCTTTTCATTTGGCTTTCTCTCAGACAAGATCCCCCACACTAATTACCTCTTTCAGTCTTTGATGTGACTTTCTCTGCCATACCCTGAAAGTTTGTCTCCCCATCTTCTACAGATATCGTTATAGTAAAATGTCTATATTTTTCTGATATCATTGTTCCTCAAAATCTCTTAGTAGTGCACCTGGTAGGTAAATTCTGGTGAAGACCATTTAAGTCACAGAGAATATGACTCAAAGTAAATAATATCACAGTTCTTTTCCATTACTAGCTTGATGACATCAGTCTTTTTATTGGTAGTATCCCTGTTGTTTTCACTTGCAGAACTCTCATGATGAGGTTCTTGCAGAATCCAAATGCTGAAGCTTCACCACCGTCTACATCTCCAGCTGTGCTCTCTGTTGTAATCCTCACTGCTAATATTCATCCTAATTTCCTATTTTCCAAAATACACTCTCACTCTCAATGCTTCCAGCTCAGCTGCACTTGAAACTCAGTTCTCTATGGCTCCTCTCTCTCTGTATCTCCTCAAATATCCCTTATCCAGGTTTCTTCTTTCTTTCAAAGCTTTCTTTCAAAGCCACATCTCCACTTTCATCTCCTCCTACACTCCTTAGCTCTGGCAAATCCATTCTCTTCACTCCCTTTCATGTATATTTCTTACTTTGTGCCACTGAATTTTTTGGAACAAACTCAATTATTTATCAAGTTCTCTCCTTCTCCTTCATCTATGGTATAAAAAAATCACAATTACTAAACATACAAGCCCTGTGGGTCAGCAGGAGTGCATAAAATCTTAGGCATCTCTCATCTTATTCATAATATGCAGTTGATGTTTGTGGTGGTTGGAGGCCACTTGGGGCACAGTGATCATGAAATTACAGTGTTCTTGATATTTAGTAAAATGAGGAGGAACATCAATAAGACTTTTATACAGGACTTCTGGAGGGCAGACTTTGGCCTATTTAGAAAACCTATTCAGAGAGTTACTTGGGAAGCAGCCCTTAAAAACAAAAGAGATCTGGAAAGGTGGGTGTTTCTCAAAACAGAGATCTTGAGGGCACAGGAACAGACTGTTCCTGTGTGCTGAAAGATGAGTTGACGAGGCCCATCAGCCTGGATGGGCAACGAGGTTTTGGAGGAACTTAGGAATAAAAAGAGGATGTATCATCTTTCAAAGGAGGGCAGGTCTCTCAGGAATTATTTAAGGAGGTTGCTAGGGCAACTTTTGTAAAGGTTAATAAAAAATGTTTTTACAAATATATTGACGGCAAAGGGAAGGGTAAGTCCAGCCTTTGTTCTCTACTGGATGTGGGAGGGACCTTAGTAACTGCAGATGGGGAGAAGGCAGAGGTGCTTAACACCTTCTTTGCCTCAGTCTT
>VWYE01015161.1:198671-235435 GCA_013398995.1 Alaudala cheleensis
CCTGCACTGGGCACTGGTGAGGCCACACCTCGAGTGCTGTGTCCGGTTCTGGCCCCTCAGTTTAGGAAGGACGTTGAGACCCTTGAGCACATCCAGAGGAGACAGCGAGGCTGGTGAGGAGCTGGGAACCCAAACCCTGTGAGGAACAACTGAGGGAGCTGGGGTTGTTCAACCTGGAGAAAAGGAGACTCAGAGGTGACCTTATCACTCTACAACTTCCTGAAAGGGGGCTGTAGCCAGGTGGGAGTTGGTCTCTTTCTCCAGGCAGCAACTGACAAAATGAGAGGACACAGTCTCAAGCTGCACGAAGGGGAATATGGGTTGGATGTTTAAAAAAAGTTTTTTACTGAAAGAGTGATAAAGTACTGGAATTTGTCTGCCCAGGGAAGAGGTGGAATCATTATCCCTGGATGTGTTTTAAAATAGACTGGATGTGCCATGGTTTAGTTGAGGTGCTAGAGGATGGGTTGGACTCAATGATCTTGAAAGTCTCTTCCCACCTCGTGATTCTGTGTGAAAGTATTTGTGGCTGATGTCATCTTAAAGAGAGTAAATCACAAAATCTTGTTTCAATAAATCTTGGTCTTTAGAATAAAGCCATATCTAAAAAGAAATCAATCCTGCCTGTAAGCCTAAGGCATACGTATAGGGTTCCTCATATTCCCTGCCACGTTTAAAACCAGATACATTTAAAATTTACTTTCATATACAATCCTTTAACAGAACTGAAAGTTCTACCCATTCATATTTGTAAAAAATACTGGTCCAAAAAATACATTTCTCCCTAGCAATTTACTCTTAGGGACCAAAAAATACTTTAGATTTAGCAAACCCATTGAACAGGTGATAGTTGCTAGATTTCTTTAGTTCTCTGCAAGCATCATGCTAAGTGGCAATACCAAAAGTTGTCCTAAGGTCTTAGTTCTGATCTCAGGGTGTTGATTGCCATTCAAACAAAAGAAAATCTGTAATTACATAATATCCCCCATCTTTGAAGCATTCTTGAGTAATAAACAAGTGGCTTTTCATCAATATTTTAAATACCTTTCTGTTTCCAAATTTGGTAATATTAATTTTTAACTAAGGTTAGTGGAATATTAATTTAAGAATAATTAGGTGTTCAAACACCTAATAAGATTCATCAGGGCAGGTGGGAATTATGTGAGAAAAAGTGTTCACTTAAAGTAGAATTCCTCTGATTTAAGTCAATCTTATAAAGAATCTGGGGAAAACTTCAGTAGCCTTCTTCAAGTAAAGATTTAATTGAGCTTTCTATATCTATTAGATAAAACAAGACATTACTGGTGTAGTATGAATATTTAACTTAAGTCACCCACTGGGATACTTTTTAATTTGATCATTAATCCTAATTGCACAAGCTACTAACTATGACAGTAAAATAAATAGAAGAGGAGAAAAGGACACATTTTGGGGTGCATTAGGGATAGAGAGTTGTGTTTTAAAAGTAAAATTGAAGCATTAATAAATGCCTTTGAAGAGAGAAAGTGAAAATGTTTTCTAATTCTTGAGTGATGTCCCAAACACTGTGAATGAAAGCAGATAAAGATCATTCCAAATGATAGCTTCTAAGGAATTTATTTCAGCTCTTATTGTGTATTATCAGCAAAAGACACTGTAACATTTCCTCTTAGTACTTGGAGACAATGAGTCTAGTCCTAATTCCTTACCAGTTCTGCAGCAGAACAATTACTCTGTTTGTCCCTTGCCCAAATGATAATGGTGCAACTACTGAATGACACTTTACAGTATTTGAAAGTAAGTAATGTTCAAAAAAAGTGAGCTTAGGATAAAAAAGGAGGAGGAGTTGAAAAACAGCCCCACCTGTACCAAACTGATGATATTTTTGACAATGCACAGTAATAGTTCCAGTATTGTTGTTTAAATTTACACAGTACATTGTCAGCGAAGACACAGAATATTTATTTATTCAAGTACCAGAGAAAAACTGTTACATTTCCTGTAAAATTGCTTAGTTGAGATCACTGAGAATAAATATAGCCTGCATATTTTCCACTCAAAAATTATAATTAATTTTCTGTAGTTATTAACACGTACCTATGAAAAAATACTGGTTTTAGCTGTGATAGAGTTAGCTTGCTTCACAGCAGCTTGCATGTTGATAGGTTTTGGATCATGATGAAAACAGCTTTGGCTATAGAGGGGAATTTTACCTGTTGCTGCCCAGACAGATAATTTGGGACAGCTGACCAGAGGGATACCTCAGATCATGTGGCCTCGTGATCAGTCTATAGAGCTGGGGAAAGAGAAGACTCACATTTGGAGTGATGACATTTGTCTTACTGAGTCTATGCACGACAGTCTTATTTTCTGGGGACAGCAGAGAATTTCCCTGCCTATGGGGAGAAGTGATTAAGTCCTATTTTCCTTTGCTTGCATTGGCAGTTTTTTCTTTACCTATACTATCTCTCTCTCAACCCTTGGGGCTTCTCACTTTTGCTTTTCCCATTTTGTCCCCCATCCCACCAATGGGAAGTGAGCAAGTGTCTGTGTGAGGCTGATCTACTTACTGAGGCTAAACCTTAATAAATTGTAATTTCTGACATTGAAACTTGGCTCTGCAAGAATTTTTCTTTTAAAATGAGGTTATTTTTGTTCTTCCAAATGTGAAAATTCAAATCAGATGTCATCAAAATATTTGGTTTTAAAAATAAAATTTAAAATATCAATTTCAACATCTAGCACAGTGACAAACACTAGACAAACATAGAAATCAAACACAGAAGCTCAAAGAAATTATGTGGTGGCCTCAGAGACTGGCTGGATGGTGGGTGGTTCAGTGCTCTAAGGAAACTATGACAGGGATGCTCACTGACCATTTCAAGGTTTTTTAAGTGTGGCTATTTTGATGTCAAGTCCAAGATTTTTCTTTATTCCAGTGCATGAAAATACATTATTTGAAGACATTCCCTGTAGAATCATCTGCACTGTGACTCAGTCTGACAGAAACTGAATCTTCCTGAGTCACTTTTAAACCCTTTAAACAAGAAAAGAGGCACAAATACACAGAAGATGCTGTTTTCAGCAGAGCCTCTGTGGGAGCTACATCTTGTTTGTGTCATCTTAATTCCTGGTTAGAATCCATGTGCATGAGGCATGCTTGAAACTCAAGACACAAGTTAATGGGTGAAAGTCACTATTCTATAAATTTATTTGGAAGGAGAGGAGGTGTATTTTTTTTTTTTATTTGGGTCATAACTGTAACACCGGGTTATTTGAAATTAAGTACCCCATTTTTTGTGTGAATTGTTGAAAAGTCATTCTGGGATGGATGTGGAATTAAGAATGACCTCTATTATGAAAGAAGAAAATGAGAAAACTTTACAGTAACAGTGCAAGAAGAATCTCATATACCTTGGGTATGCCAGTGTTCACACTGGATAAAGAAATAAGCAGTTTGCTCATGATTTCAGTTAATTCACATTCAGCTTATCACCCACTCATCTTAAAAGCATTAAGAATTGAAAGTCTCTGGCAACAGGATGGAAAATTGCACTAACCCCAGAGGCTGAGTTTTGCAACTCTGAGGAAGATAAGGAAATTGAGATAGTTTCAACTCTACTTCAGTAGGGACCCATATTCATACAAGTAGAGTACATTCACTATGATTTAGGTATCAGTCCTCAGCTCTTAATCTGTGACTGCTCAGCATCATCTACTTTAAGGCAAAGATGGTACATTAAGACCTTTCCATTGCTGATCATGATCCTTTTTACTTCTTGTATGTCCAGGATTTTGTAGATAAGCCTAAATGGAAATTCATATTCCATGGCACCTATTAACTCTTCAGCTGTTAAAATAATAATATTAATTTAAAAAAATTATCACCTCTTTACTCAAGATACTTTTAGTTTAGAAAAGTTTAGTTTTTTCACTATCATGTATAAAAACATAACCTCACACAAGTGCTACAAGAGTAAGATAAGTTCAGGGTACAAAAAGTAGGTTAATTAAAATACACTAAATTATGCCTGCACTGCTCGTTTCATTCACTGAAAGCTAATTTACCCAACAGATGGATAAATGTCTGCAGGTCATAAACCTAATGGCATTCTAGTAAAATTCAACATAAGGTTCTTATTTCTTGAAGCATACACTAACTTGATACAAACAAAAATACACAGCAAAAATCCTTTAGTTATTTCACAGTTTCATATTCCACACCTAAAAGCACAACTCAATGCCTTAAGATTTACTTTCTTAGAGGATTGAATCACTATTTTATGAAAAGCTTCTGTCTGAGTGTTTCTCTCCACTCTTCCTTTCTTTCCTTCAATTGATTTCTGACACACTTATTAAATAAAATGGAGGCTAATTCAGAATTTGAAGGAAAGGCTGGCTTTCTAGCTGAAAAAAAAATGAGTTGACACTTAGCAAATTCAGGTTGGATCTATTACAGATATAAGAAATCTTGTAAGGTTTCAGAAATAAAGCCTCAGGAACAAACATATGTGTAACTAAAAATTTTCTGGACACTTACACTCACTTTTTGCTTTATTTTGTCATGATTCAAATCTCAGGTAGTGCATTTTCCAAGTCCACACTGAGAAAGGAGTCTTCCTTCTCATGTGGGCAATCAACCTTTCAGAAAACAATTTGTTTTCTCATAGCAAACCTTCATATAATCTATTCTGCCAGCATTCTCCAAATTAAATAAGTTCAAAATGAGAGTCTGGAAAATGTTGAAAAATTCACCTCTGTAGCCCTGTACACATTCAATTTATTTTCTTATACTTCCTTTTTCCCCTCAAAAGTAATGGGCAGGATTTTTTTGTCTGTATGATTTGAAAAAGAATATTATATAAATTTTATATTTGGAGAATATTACCATTATATTTGGAGGATATAATAAAAAAGAACATTTGGGGAACATTGATATTTAAAAAATTAAAATAATCTTTATGGTCTTGCATTAAAGAAAACATTTATTTTAATTAGTTACACTAATATCTCTTTTAGAGTGTAAAATATATTTTGTGCCTCTGTATTTTCTATTTAGGTTGAATTCTTTCTTTTTCCCCTCAGAAACCAGCGAATTCGTCAAGTGCAGGTTTCCTGGAGTTGTAGCAAAGATCACAGGATTTGGAAATGAAAGAGAGATTCCTTCATCTCCACTTGAAAAAACAAATAGTCCCTCTGGGACAGTACCAGGACAAACTGGAAAAAATAACAAGTGCTAGCCCGAACATGGCAGGGGAACAGAGAAAAGAGGATCTTTTTGATGAGAAAAAACTGGCTGAGAGGAGCTGAGTTACAGAAGCCAGAAAAATGCTTCCAGTGAGAGCCAGAGACTTCATTCGGGTGTGTCACACACTGACAGCCTTTGTGAGATGTTTGCTAGAATGGAGTCACATACTGACAGACTGCGAGCACGGCTGTGGATGCTGGATGCTGTCCTGTGTATTGTATAGCTCCATATGTGGAGGCTTGAGATCTGAAAGCTCCCCGGTCTATTTCTGCATTAGCTTTCTGCCTGACAATAAAATCCTGCTTTGGTGGCATCAGAAATTATTATATTGGTTAGTATTATGTGGATTTGATGTGCTTTGTCTTTTGGGAAGTGAGACATGAGTTCATGTATTTATGTATTTATGTAAGGACCTCCTGTTTTCTTGCAGACATGGTTATATTCCAGTGCTTGCACTTGTACCAGAGAGATCAAAGGGAATGTTGCCCAGTTATAGCCTTCCTATGCTGACTGTGCTTGTCAAACCTATGCTTTACAGTGGGGGTAATAAGGCTGATTTTATCAAAACTATAATAAAGTGATATGTCCTCATTCAGAGCAAAGCCTTGCCTCAGAAGTGCAGTTTATATTCATACATTCACAGAATCACAGAGTGATTGAAGTAGGAAGGGGCTGTGAGCAAGGTCATCTGGCCCAATCTCCCTGCGCAAGGACTATCCCAGCGCACATAGCACAGAATTGTGTCCACATGTTTCTTGAATATTTCCAATGAGGGACAATCTGCAACCTCTCTGGGCAACTTGTTGGCAACTTGTTCCAGTGCTCCATCACCTGCACAGCAGAGAAATTCTTCCTCATGTTCAGGCAGAACTTCCTCTTTTCCAGTTTCTGCCTCTTGTCCTATTGCTCAGCTCCACTGAGAACAGCCTGGCTCCATCGTCTCAGCACCCTCCCTTCAGATACTGACAGATATTGATGAGGTCCCCCCACTATTTTCTCTTCTTGAGACTGAACTGACCCAGCTCCCTCAGCTTTTCATTGTAAGAGTGATGCTGCAGTCCTCTAATCATCCTTTTTGCCCTGCACTGGACCTGCTACGTGTCTCTCTTGTCCTGAGGAGCCCAGAACTGGACACAGCACTCCAGACACACCTCCCTGGGGCTGAGTGGAGGGGCAGGATCACTCCCTGAGCTGCTGGCAGGGCTCTCCCTAATGCACCCCAGGATCCCAGTGGCCCTCTTGGCCCCAGGGCACTGCTGGCCCATGGACAGCTCATTGTCCACCAGGAGCCCCAGGCCCTTCTCTGCAGAGCTGCTCCAGCAGCTCAGCCCCCAGCCTGTGCTGGTGCCTGGGGTTCTCCTTCCCCAGGGCAGGGCCCTGCATTTGCCTTTGCTGAATTTCAGACCATTCCTCTGCCCTTCTCTCCAGCCTGCCAAGGCCCCTCTGAAGGGCTGCACAGCTCTGGGGGGTATCAGTCACTGCTCCCAGCTCTGTGCCATCAGTGAACTCACTGAGGAGGCCTCTGCCCCTTCTTACAACTCACTGATGGATAAGTTAAACAGTATGGGCCCAGTATTGAACCTTGGCATGAACCACCAGTGACAGGCCTCCAACCAGACCCTGTGCCATTGATTATGATCCTCTGGGATCAGCCATTCAGCCAGTTCTCAATTAACCTCACTGTACACTCATCCAGTCCGCAGTTGCTGAACTTGTCTATTGGAGGATATCACAGGAGACAGTGTCAGAAGCTTTGCTGAAGTCCAGGTAGACAGCATCCACAGCTCTCCCCTCATCTGCCCAGCCAGTTCACCTCACTGGACACCACATCACTGGATACTCCTCTGATCCCACTTACCTGACATAGACTTAGAGCATTTTTGAAAATCAGGTCTCACCCATAAATCAATATCTGCAAAAGTCCCAACTACTGGAAATTCCAGAGTCAGCATGAAGCCTAACACACGTTCTCCTGAGAGGGACTGTAAACACGTGTTAGGTGTGAAGACACTGTCTTTTGGTTACCTTACACTAACATATTTCTACAAGTCTTACAATTGCAACTATCATTTCCAAAAAAGGACAAAAATATGTGAATTCTGCATGTTCCTTGTTATTTTTTTCCTTCAAAACAACAGCTGGTCTCAATGCATTAAGTATTTTATTAAAATTAAAACTAGAAGTTAAAATTGCACCTTCAGGAAACTTGTTATCCAAGAAAATGATGCCAGTGTAATAATGAGAATGTAATTATGATTTCATTTATAAGAAGTGGTGTTCAATTATTGCTTCTATTAAGAACAAATTGTTAACAGCAGTCAGTGCTGAGATTCTGAATATAGATTTTTCAGTTGTTGAAAATAAGAAAGAGGTGGTTTCTGCACTGAACATACTCATCTGATTCAGACAGGAAGATATATCAGCCATAGATCCAGCCATTTCCTTTTTTCTTCCCCAACTGCTGTTAGTTAACAGCTGTGCTTAATTAATCAAGTTTTGTTTACTTGACTTGTTCCAGATTTTCACACATGGAGAGCCTGTAGGATTGCAGGTAGAGGGATAGAGACTAGTAGCAGAGAAACTGAAAAATAGACAGATTGAGTAACATGGGAAAAAGCTTAAAGACTGGTGAAATGGCACTGAAAAACACACTCTGATAAAGATGAAGAATGCATCAAAACTGTACACAAGTGTTTTTTTACTTTCCTAAAGGCAAAAATGAAGAAATGACAAATAGGGTAACTTAAAGGTTTGCAAAAGGAAATCACAACATAGCAGGACATGAAAATTAATGTGACAATTAATGAGTGAACTGGGGAACTTTGGTTATGCACCTCTAAGGCCTTAATGTTTTCTTTTTCACACTCCTTTGATTTCATTTGAAAACCAGCTGGATTTGATGTTTTTTAACTTAAGAAGTCAGAGGCTATTTATTAATATGTTGATTGTTTGGATTCCTCAAGGTCAGCTGAGAGAGCCAAGGTAGAAAGGCAAGTCAGTAAGGAAGAGATATACACAGCTCTGAGCTTGAAATGTTATAGCTGGGGCTTTTTTATTTTATTTTATCTTTTATCTCTTTTTTTTTTTTTTACAGTGAAACATTTCTGAAGTTGAAAGCACTGAGTCCGCACAATCCACACACATAACTAGAAGAAGTCTTGTGAAATATTTAATACAAATGTAAGACTGACATATGATTAGAGAATTGGGAATATCATAGATACTGGCTGTATTAGGGTACTTTTTTCTTTTTCCTTAGATAGGTGCAAAAAGTTATGAAAGATATCTCTTGCACATTCATGTACCAGCAAGTCATCAGGTGTTAAAAAGAATAGGTTACCTTGAAGAAAAACAAAAAATCTCATATATAAATGCATCCTTTGGAAAAGTAAATTGAAAAAGGACACCAGTTAAACTAAAGTATCTGGTAATGATAGATTCTTATAGGCAATGTGGAAGCTTTTCCTAACAAGAGGGTACTGAACATTGATACAGCTCTTTAAAAATTTCATAGAGTGTATAAGCTAAAATGAAGAGTAGGAATGACACTGAATCAAAATTACTCTCAGGCTCTGATGAGATAAATTCATTGTGGAGAGGAACACATGTTAATCCAGCATATAAACTGGAGCAATATTAACCAAAGAGAGACTCTCTCAGCTAAGGAAACCATTAAAGATTCTGACTGCCTCTACTGCAGAATTCTCTCATTTGAGGCAGAGCACACTGTTTACTAGTATCACTACCACTATGGAAAAAACATGGTGTAATTTTGGGTGTTCTGTGCAGTGTCAGGACTTGGACTTGATAATCCTTGTGGGTTCCTTCCAACTCAGGATATTCTATGTTTTATGGCTAAAATGTTTACAAGAGTGTAGAACCAGCTATTAAAAGATAAAATCAAAGTCAATAAAGTAGAATATCAACTCCAAGTAATAAATCACTGTGCAGTTCCTAAGGTTCAAAGTAATGGGCTTGTGAAAAGACATAAATAGAATGATACTGAGAGAGCTATTATAAATAGGAAGCATCTAACAAATTATGTCAAACAAAAAATTGCCCTAGAGATGACAATTTCTTGAGTGAGGCCTCGTACACCATCTTTAATGCACTACTCTAGTGCTTGCTGCAAATACTCATCAAGCAAAATATACAAAAAAGTCACAACATTTCTGTGTAAAGGAATTTTTGCCATTTTCCAAAGGTTTAGAGTCCCAACAGCCTTTAGCCATGGAGGAACATCAAAGACTTTTTATTCTTCAGAACTGATCTTCTACTGAAACTAAAGGTAAGACTGATGTTCCACTTCTTTTAAAGCTGATGTGAGTTTTACAGTTGATTTTAAAGGCCAAATTTTAGTAATTGAGTGAATGGTGTTTTCCCCCTTATAAACACCTTAAAACATGCTAATTTCTACCTACACCACCCACTCATTTGGCTAGGTATTTGAGACTAGACCAAGAAGGAAAGGCTCATATCTGACCTTTTCTGATCTTTCTTAAAGAAAAAATGATAAATCTGTGCTGACCTTCTGTTGATTATTCCAGACTATTTTTACTACTATGCATTCTATTGCCAATATATAGTTCTCTATTAAAAAGATGTTCTTTTGAATGTGTTAGCAAACTTGAATTTCCTTCAGCCAAAAAGGACATATTAAAGCAATGATAGAAAATCAAAGGCACTCCTTCTCACTCCTATAAATTGGCTTCCCTGAGAGGTTTCAATAAAATAAAACCCATTTATAAACACACCTCATTGATTCTTACTCATTTCTACTTCCAGTTACTTTTGGCTTCATTGTTGAGAGTAACAGGACCTTTTCTGCACATGTGAGGGGAAATATCTCATAGTTCCTAATCTGCATATCTTAGCCTGGCTTGATCAGACACCACAGTAATACCTGTAATTATAAATTGCTCAGACTGATGGGGTAAGCATGGTTCAGTCTGACTTTTGAGCAAAATTTGATCAGGTTCTTTTATAGCAGGTATCTTTTCTACTAATTTTTCCATCAAGTTTGACTCCTGCTGCCCTTGCTGTCCATTTATGGCTGACTGCATTCGCTCCTGGCAAACACACAAAGGATAATTTTTCAAGGTGCTGCTCTGTCTGTCTAATCCTCTTTGCTCCACCTTGTGTCTAATGCCTTTGTAGCCATCAGCACCTAACCTCAGCCAGCACAGAATAACCTGCACATCCTTACCTGCAGCCCAGTCTGTTCCATGTAGAGGGGAACAAGCTTGTTCAAGGGACAGTGATTTGTTGAGTCCCTTTAATTCTAAGCAGAGAATTTCTGCAGGTTTCCAAGGCAGAGGGAAGGATACTGCTGCAGAAACCATCCATTGAGTGTTAACTCTTTGAGGGATTTCTGTAAGTACATGCAAGGTTGTGATCTCCCCTTTTGCACTGATCAATAGGTAGATTTGATCATCGAAGCCAGGGTCACTAATTAATCTTGGAAGCTGGGACAGAACAACACAGACTTCTAATCAATGTGATTACATCATGCATTCTCTCCTTTATTCCTCAAAATGTCTGGTTAAATACAGTTGAGATAGTTTACAGTTACAGGTGGACGCTAATTGGTACAGAGAGTTAAAAGAATGCAAAACAATTCCAACTTACGGTAGTTACCATAGATTCACCCTAACTATCCTATCTAAAAAATGCACACACCTTAATCTAATTTCTAACTGCGCCACAAAGGCTTCTCAACTCCCACAGGCCCAAAACTTGAGGCCCAGTTTGGGATAGCTCAAAGCTCATTCCAAAGAAGATCATGTCCTCTTTCCCTAAGAAACTCTGTTACAGACCATCAGTATCTTCCACTGTTTTCTGAGGACAGAATCTAGAGGAAATACAGATATGCATTTAAGTTTTACCTGTTTCATGGCCCAAAAGGACACCAATCAGCCCCAAGCCCTTATTTCCAGTTTCTCTACATCCATAGATGCTAAGGAATTTTAGACTAAATGTCTCACCACTTGTTAGAAAATAAAGCTCTCCTAAGACAATTTAAGCAAGATCAAGAGGAACAAGGCAGTAGAAGAAATTAGGAGCAAATTTTAAGACAAATTGTTGTCATTAAGCAAATCAGTCATTGTCATCTCTTTACTGAGCAGTGCATATGTAACAAATTAAACTGTTCAAGTCTGTTTGCCGCTAATAATTTGAAGCCCACTTGGAAAGTGCTCAGACAATGTGCAGGAGTAGACAGGTGGAAAAACCTCTCAGCCTTTTCAAAACATTTTTTTTAGTCCTATAGATGTGTGCCTCCCTGACATGCAACTGGATTAATTTCAAGCACTGAATTCTCCTCTTCATTGATTCTCTGTTTTAGATGTTATCTCAATTTAAAAAGTTGCTCACACCTGATTTTCAAGCCTTAATTAACTAGATATTTATATATAGTAATTAACTAGATATTTATATATAGTGAGACATATAATCTATAGGTATTTATCCTATTGTGTGCAAGGTTTTAATTTTTGTGGGCCTTCAAACCAGTAACTCCATCAGTGGAGTTTTCTGAAGTAACTGAAGTTAAGTCATGTGCCAGTTTATTTAAGCCAATTTTACTTAATAAAACTGTCAGAAATGAGCTAAGAGATCTGTGCCAATACATAAAGTGAGGGTCAGGTTTCTATGAGCTGCTGAGTACTCACTGCCAAAAGCTGCATGCCTCTGAGCTGGAGAAAATCCAGAGTAATTCCATTGACTTAACTGTGTTTCTCCAGATTCACTGCTTGGCAGCCCCCATGTCTGTGGACACAGCACAGAGAGGCAACATTAGACATTCTGGGGTAAAGATCTCCCTTTTCTCATGCCAGACAGTTTCCTATACAGTCTTGACCAGCACAAAGACGCTTGTGTAAATTAGCTTTTCTAAGACAGATATTGTGGCTAAATGCAGCAAAGCTAATGCTAAAAGCATGTGGCTGTGTGGCCTAAGGGCAATATTTGATTTGGTTGATAGCACTGGTATAATGAACTGATTTTAATACCAGTAACTTACTGACAAAGACATTTTGAAGTATTCCACAGAAATTCAATGTTACTTGAAATAAAAAAATATTTTTGCTACTTTGTCTGTAGTTAATAGGGCCTCATGTTACTAAAGATATTGAGTTTGTTAAAAGGAGCAGGAAGTATCTTAAAATGCTGAGACATCATTCACCTCTGAGTAGCAAATGAGTGCAGTTGTACTGTCATACCCTGATGATCTATATTTTCTGACTCCCACTCCCCTGTTTCTAGTTGAAAATCTCCCCACAACACTGGGAGTGCTGTTGAGTAATGAAAATACTGATATTCAAAAAGCCAGGTGATCTGTCAAAAAAAAAACAAACCAAACATAGTGTTTGTTTTGTTAAGTCAATTGACTTTTCCAGCATCCCATCTTCTCTTTATATCTCTGGACCATTAAATTTTTCAAAAGAAGTATTATAACTCCACTCTTTTTCTTGTATTCCATCAATGATTTCTCAAATTTACAGATAAAATCTCTGGGCTTTTAGATGGCTGCAAAAAGTTTTAGATAAATGTTACGCTCCCAAGTTCTTTGCAAAATGGTTCAAAGTTGAGGAAGTCATTAATAAGAGTAAGGCAAACATGTCTAGAAGAGAGTAGCATAATAGCATTTTACCTTAGCTTTGCTGTCATTGTTAGTCAAAATAGAGACTTTTAAAGTCCATTTTAAAAGCACTATTAGCTAGAGTACTAATGTGTACATAACGTGTTACCTCATCAAGTCCATCTGATTACTCTTTCTTCAGCAACAAGAATGCTGGGTCTGCACTCTTCATGCAGTTTTTCCCCAGATATTTGAGTTGATCTCCAGGCTTAAAGGACAGGTTTTCAAATTTATTTAGTCATTGAATAGTAAGCATAACAGGATTATCTCAGCAGTGTCAGAGTTGATTCAAGGTTTATTTCACAATTTCAGTGAGTTACAGAAATAATCTGACCACTGCCCTACAAAACTTTCCAAATACTTATCTGTATCTCTTTCTGATTATACAACTTAGAGAGATTTTGGTCCAAGCTGTTTGAGTTGTTTGGCAATATATGAAAACTTTCCAAAAGATCTAGGCCAAAAACCATGACCTAAAGGATAAACCTGTAGGCACAATGGAGCTCCCTACAATGAGATCAGAGCTTTTCTGCAAGACAGGGAACATGATTTCTTAAGGTCCATCATAAGATGAGGTCTGGAATTACTCCAGAAAAAGGAGACCTTTTTAGTTATTTAACATAATTGGTGGTTTTTTCAGTAAGTACTTATATGCATATTTGTTAGAACAGAGGACACACAATACATGCTATATTATACAGCTCTTATCTAAAAAAAAAAATATTATAACTCTTGCTTAAAACTAATAAATATTCTGATACCTTGAAATTAATATTATAGAAAAAATATAAGGGAAAGGAATTCTTTAAATCCACTACAAAAACTATTTCTTTGTGCTATAAGTAAAGAATGAAATTAAATTCCAGCCAAGTGGAATATGAACCCAGTCCTGGACAACTTAATTTAGAAATTAATAATTCCAGGATTTACAGTGAAAAGGTGTGAAGATTAAAAGGAGAAGGATTCCTGACTTTGAGATGCCAGGCTTCAGTTATCAATATAAAAGAAGTATTTTAGATTGTCTGCCTGAAGTATCACATGCACTGGACCAAATTCTCTGCAGACACATGAACACTTCAAAGTGTCTGGTTCTTCTTGCAGCTGTAGCCTGAAGCCTGTCCACACTTAGAGACACACACATGCACTTTCCTGCATTAGCAATAACCCCTCCTTACCCCTGCTGGCAAATCTCTCCCCTGCACAGGCTGTGCTCACCTTGGGTTGTGTGGATGGCCCTAGTACCAGAGAAGTGCAATTGAAGACAAGAAAGTGAAGGAAGAAGAAATGCAGTGAGGAGGAACAGAAAAAAATTGAAAACCTCCATCATCATATAATGGATAAGCTGTGCTAAAACCAAACCCCAAACCTTTTTTTTTGAGTAAAACTTTGAAGTTTGGGAAGAGTTCAAATCCTTAATTCTTTAAGTGGTTAGTAAAGCTTGAGGGATTTCTTTTTCTTTATTTAAAATACTTCTCCAATTATTTAGAAAACAAACAAACATACAGAAAACAAATAATTTTCAATGTTTTCTTTTCCACCATTTTTATAGCTTGCTTTTTCATCTGGTCACAGTAAAAATTCTTATAAGTGTAGCTAATTTTTCTACATTCAATTGCAGAAATGAAGAAATGTCTTAGTAAGCTGTATTAAGATTAATGACTTCTACATTTTAGCAATTGTGAAAGTCTTTAAAAGTTGCAAGTAGACCCAGATTAGTATGCATGCATTTTAAAAACCTCCTTAAGTGGAAAAAACTTTGTGCATCAAACCCTCATCTTCTCCACTTAATTTCTATTGTTTTGGTATTATTTCTATTTCTATATACACCAAAGGATTAGCTTTATGAGTGATAAACTGATTTCCTTAATCACAAAGTCACTGCCCTGTCCCCCAGGCTGCCCAGATGTACATGCAGAACTGCTGATCATCCTGTGTGACACATCACTGAAAGGGGCTGTGGTTAGCCTGGAAGCTTTCTCAGACTTTTTCTGCTCACCAGCAGTCAGCTGAGGCTGTCATATATAGCCTGGTGACCCTGATTTGAGCTCTCTGATCCTATATTTAGGTTTTTGCCTGTATGTGAGGCAGCTGGCTGACAGCTAAGATGGATTTAGCACCCCCCCAATCAATAATGCTGCTTATCCTGCAGCTCTAAGTGTGGCTGATCACTCTGCCACCCTTTCAGGCTGCATCATGCTTGATGTTATAAGGTTCTAAGTTCAGTCAGTTTAATTTTGCCAGCATTTTCACAGCAATCTTCTTAAGTAAAAGTAAATTATGATTTATTGAAAAGGTGCAAAGACTTTTATGAAAAAGGATTAGTTTTTGAACTGGTTGAAAAACTTCAAAATTTGTTAAAAGGCATGGTTCCAATTCTTCTTAATACAAAGTAAACCTCCTTCACAGAGTTCCTTCTTTGGAAAAGAAAACCAGGGTAAGGGGGAACAGGGTAAAACGACCCAGAAATCATCAGTTGCTACTCTACAGTGAAGAACAACATTGTTTCCGAGGGAGCTGAGGTAAGAGAAGTAAAGCAGAGCAAATCAAGACTGTGTGAAGAAGAATGGCCTACCAGCGACCAATAGGAGCAGGAATAGCAGAAAAATTAGTTAAAAAACATTATCCATCCTAATCCTAGCCCCAGGTAATCTTAACAACTGCAAGTGTCATCCCTGATAAATCACTGCTTTGCAGATCCAAACATTCGTGAGCTTTTCTTTAGTTAATAAATTTTGTAACAACAGGCTTATTAAATATATGGCTCACTCTTTTCCAATGCAGATTGTCAGTATTTTGTCAGCTTTTCAGAGGTCAAAGATTTGGAATCAGTCCTAACGACATGGTGGTGCCAAACTGCACTTCCTGCTGCTGTAATGGATGGATACCAGAGATGGGCTGGCTCCCTGAAAAATAACTTAAGTACATTCACACTATGCTGCATTCACCCCAGATCACAAATCTGTCATTCAAAGTGTTCAGTGTGGCACCACTTTTCTGGTCTGAAGATCCAATTTGAAACCTGTAAAGTTACTTCCCAAAAGCCAGGCACTCATGATACAGCCAAGCTTGAACACACAGAACAGGTTTAATGTTCAGGCTTTGAAACTACCCTAACCTAAGCCTCCAAATTGTAGCCACCCATGACAGCACAGACTGACTCCACCTAGCACATGCTATCAGCAAGAATGAGCTTTGGCCAACCTAACACAGTCTGCACAGATAAAAGAATTGTTTCTAAGTTTTCCATCGTGTGCAATTCTGAACAAAGAACAGATGTTGAAAGAATTTAATACATAACTGTAATGCAGACATGCAAACCAAAAATCAAAAAGCAGATGAAGGTGTTCCATTATTGCTACATGAGTTCCACACAGCCTGCTCAGTGAATGACAGAGGTGCCTCAGAGAAAATGGAGTAGACTTTTGGTTGTGGAACTGAACACTGAATAGTCAGGCTTCATGACTTTGAAATTACTTTGGCTTCTGAGTATTGACAAACTAAAATATTGAAACCATTGGATAGTTTAGTTGAGCTGGCATTTCTCCCTATTTAAAAACATGAAAGAAAAATGAAGAAAAAGAAGATAGATCAGATCTTAAGAGTCAGAAGAGAAGCAAGGAAAGAGAAAAAAAGAAAGGCACCATGACCAAGGGTGTGTTACAAGGTCTCAAAGATTGGAAACAAACTTCTGAAAGGTTATAAAATAAATCTTGTGCCAGCTACTGTAAAGGCACTAGACAAAATGGAAGACACAGGTTGCCTTTGAGAAGCAGTTGTTTGATTGAATTACCAGGGTGCAATTGTTTCTCTAAGTGAGACTGAAAAAAAATATAATAATTAACTTATTAGAAATTTGCTATTACAAATTTTCAGGAAAGAGTATTATGGGTAGATAACATGCCCCTCTTTCATTTGCAAAAAGAGCTGCAAGGCATCCTGGGAACTTTATTACAATGCTCAAATATGGAAACAGAGAATTTACTGGAAAAGTAGTCCAGGAATATTTTTTTTTCACAAAAGATGTCTTAGAAAACAACAATATTAAGAACTTCAAATGCTTCAAATTTGCAGAATGCTTTTTAGAAAAAAAATCTCCACAGACTCTCCAGTATAACATTGCATTTTAACCAGATTAACCTTAAACCACCAAACTACTCCTGTTTTAAACAAGAAATTTAATTCTCAGTCTTACTGAGAATAACATAAAAGCATTTCATAGCTGCTTCAAATTTCAGCATTAAGTCAAAAAGACACAGCATTGCACCTGGCACATGGATCATTACATAGTCTGAATTTTAATGTTAGTGGTACTTCTATTAATTAAGCTGTCAAGATATTTCTATTCCTACACTTGGCCAAGAAAAACCTGAAGAGCTATCTAGCTTTGAATTCATTTCCAGCTGGATCTGTAACTGGGACAAGATTACCTTATGGTGGATGTGAGATGATTAAGATGGTAGCAGTAATTCAGTGCTGGATCTTGTAATTATTTTCCTCTAATACACGAGGGGAAATTAATTATTTTCTGTAGCTTAAATATACTCAAAATGTGAACCCACACTGCATTGTTTTATGGATTTGTTGCCATGGGATGGGATGTCTATGGATTTTCAGTGAACAAGTGTATTTTATATTATACTCCATTATTTTAGTCCTCTGTTTAAAATACAAAGTAAAAATCCATCTTGGGAAGAGAAGACAACAAAAGGAAACAGTATAAGGAGAAAAAAAGTATCCAAAGAGTATCTATAACTCAACAATTTTTCCAGAACAAGGAAAGGAATTTTAGAGGCGTCTGAAGAATGAGGTGTATTCTGTAGCATACAGTCCAGCCTCTATTAAAAATAATTAGAGTAAAAAATACCTAACAACTGCTTAACTCAATTTTTGAAAAACAACGCATTTTGCAATGCAGATGAACTACGATACTGATATCAGCAAGTGGATCTTTTCTGTATCAGTGTCACTTCTGCAATTCTATTATCTCAAATTTACCTCTGTAATAAAATTGCAAAGGGCGCTTAATTTATTACATTGTTTTTAACAATATCTTTATAACATGTCTGAATTACTATCAAGCTAAAAAAATATTAATGTCAATAGTTTTTCCTAGATTTTTGGGTGGCTTATTATTTTTCTTACTGTAGCAAAAAAAGAAGTTGACCAGTAAGAGTCACATGAAAAAAGATATGCTGCTTCTGAAATTTGGAAGGCACAACAGCTACATAAGACCTTAGGTGGTTTCTTACTTCAGTGTCAAACATATAAGGGCAAATGAAGATGACCACAAAAAAACCAACCAACCAACCAAACAAACAAACAAAACCAACAAAAAAAACCCCAAAGAATTGACAGAAATAAGTGTGATTAGCCAGACTATATTAGTAAATTAGGTATTACCAGGTGCTCTAGGCTTTTTTCAGCTCAATTGGTCCATGTGTGTAACTTGTAAATATATATTGAAGAGGAGGTTCAAGCAAGATTTAGAATTTATATTTGTTTACCTTTGAAAATTTAATAACTAAAAGACATCAGTTATAATGAATGAATAAAGGCATTTATAAATTGCATTGTAAAGTATAGGGCATTTCAGCTTGCTGTGGTGCATGCAATTCACCAAATATGCATGCTATTTTCCTTTCAGATTTCTCTTTTTTTTTTCTTTTTTTTAAATTTATTTCTCCATTCTGAGAGTGATAAAGGATTGAGCTTCCTGGCTAAATCAAATCAAAACCAATGCATGAAATATAAAATAAAGAAAGATATGAACATCTGTGTTACCAAGGCTTCAAGCTGCTTGAAGATACAGCTAAATATTTTTTTTTTACCTGTTTAAACCTAGTAGTAAAGCATTATTATGCTTTTCTATATTGTTGTCCTAGAACTGAACTCCAATGATTTAGTCTATCTGGAAAAAATCCACAAATCCACAAGAAGGTGTTTTGTCATTGGCAATCACTGCAATCCACTGGAATTACTATGGCACAGCTTTGCTGGGAGCTCCTGCTGCCAGAATGCAATTACTCCATCCAATGAGTCTTGCCATAGCAAATCCCCAGCCTTGTAACATCTGTTTGTGTGTACTTTAGCCCTTCTGTGCCTCAAACCATGCATCTGAGACCAGACTCAGAGTTCAGCTGAGATTGCTTTGGTTTAAGGGGTGCTGAAAGAAAATAAAACAGATATAAGCCAAGACAATTGAGAAAAATACAGCCACAAAAGAGAAACCACAGTGTATAACCTAATCAATATTCAGTTTAGGAGCTCAGCTCTTACTAATCCATAATATAGAGGTAGCAGCAATTATTTATAAAGTAAACAGTTCTCCATAGTTAGCTCAAAAACACTGTCCATTTTCTGTTGTAAAGCAGGACATTTCAAAAACACAGCAAACCTTCATATGTCCTGGCAATTTTTACTTGTAGAAATACATCAGCCTGGATCTGCTGGCAATGATAATTTTTCAGAAACTTAATGCAGATTAAAGACTGTTGGGGTTTTGAATACTTAGCTGAAATAACATTGTGCTTCATTCACATTAAGGGAATGGCATGGGAAGTTTATCTCTCAATTATGCTCTTAAAAATTTATATTAGTTTAGGATGATGAAAGGAGAGAAGGATACAATCCTGCCTCACAGAGACACAGTTTCAGATGACCAATTCATAATAAATAATGGAATAATCCATTAGAAACACTGATAAAATACATGCAGAAGTTACTGCTTGTCACTGCCCTTGGTTTTAATTTATAACTGGTTGAAAAACATGCATTAGCTAACAGCTGAGGGGGCATTTTGGGACAAACATTTTGATGTACCTATTTTTATATGAAGTGATTATGGTAAGAAAATTGTAGTACATGCTACTGTGCACTGTAATCCTCTGCACTGATAATGGATTTGTTTTAACCTAAGGAGTTCTTCTTATTTGCATAGGTAGATGTACCTGTCCCTAAGAAACAGACTGCATTTTTGATAAAGTGAATCCTTTGGTCATTTGCACAGTAACAAGGGTAGCAAACTTCTGGTACCATGTCCAGGTCAGGATTTATAATAATTATGTTTTTATATTTAAGGTAGTAAATACATTTCTGGAATTGTCTTCAGTCTGTGTATAAAGTCTGCCACACTTCTGGTTGAAGAAACAAGATATTGAGGGGAAGGATTTTAGAAACAACAACCAATACTTTATACTTTAGCTATTTGAAAATAAACCAATTTCACAACCAGCAATGCCAAAATGCTTGCTTTCCAGTCATTGTGTTATGAAGCTCAGCCTGATTATTCTCAACTATTACTCAGTTCTGTTTCTGCCTGCTTAAAAATTAGTGTTTGCCTTTTTTGAAGTCCAAGTGCCAGCAGGTTCCATCCTGCCTGCTCTGTCTCTGGCAGTGCTCTGGAACACCTTGTTCTTTTTACCCTTCCCTATCACAGGCATGCTACATTTCAGCTTGTGAATCACTTCCACTGATTTGACTCCCAAAACAATACTTTATTTTCCTTTCATCAGGGCATGAGACAAGGCAGCAGCTCAGCTTCTGCAGGAGGCCCTAAACCACCCCTGAGCACACCTGCAGCAGAGCAGCACCTCAGCTCTCTGCTCTACAGTGCCCTGGCTCCCCTGGATTCTCTCCCTTCCTCTTTAGGCTCTGCTGCTTTTGGTCTCTCCCCACTTCTGCTGCAGAAGGTCACAGCCCTCACTGTCTGGCACATGTGGCAATTCTGGTTTATGGCACTCCTCCCTTCTCTGCCTCTGCTGACTTCGTGCTTGTTAACCCACAGTGATACTCGCAATACCCTCCTGCTTTGGCAGAACAGTTCTTTCTTCTGGGAATGAGGAAATCTGGAGGCCATTTCAGCCGTGAGGAAGCTGAAGAGGCACAGGCTGTGTAGCACTGGTAGCAGCAGCAGTCACAAGGAGAAGTTTGTGCATGTGAGAAAACAATGGGACATTAATGTAATCAGGCCACCAGCACCTACATGGACTAGATAACAGGAGAAGCAGTGCAGAGATCCTCCACAGACAATGGCTCTCATTTCCCCTCCTTCAGGTAGAATAGTGCTTATCCTCAGCTTACTGAATTGTAAGAATCATTTATAAAGTCTTAGGAAGTAAAGACAAATGAACTGGGAAAGATGACAGAAATAAGCATGCAATCACTTCAAGAAAAATATCTCTGAGATGCATCTTTATAAGCTGAAGCTGTTAACTCAGCCCTTTAAAGTAATTTTATTTCAGCAGTCTTAAATAACCCTTAGTGTTTAAATGATACTCTTTACTTTTAATGTTGTTTTCTTGCCTGCAGGCAATAACCATGAATCCTCCTCTAAGTACCTCTCTTCATTAGCAGCAGAATATCTTTTGCTATTCTGCATAACACTATGGAGAATGATGCAGAGTATGGAGCAGTTTGCTTAGAGTGGATATTCTCATACTCACAGTGAAGAGGTGAAGTTGGATTCAGGCACAGTTATTGTATTAATCAAAAGAAATGTATCTTGCATTATCAGCAAAGCTCTTTATCTTGAGTGTCAGGTCAGATAACAGTGCAGCAGAGATAGCACTATGCAGCACTGTGTTGATATTCTATTCTGACCCAGCTTTCAAGTTGCTTTCCTCAGGTGTTTTCTGGGAAATAGCAAAGCCTCAGGATGCAGCTCCCATTTGACTTTAGATATGTGCACTCCAATCTGACAGCCAAACTCAAATAGTTGGTGTTATCAAAACATATGTGTTCCATTTCTGTTGACACAAGACTGCTCTTTTAACTCCTGAAACTGGTTGTCAACCAGATTTGACTGAAATATGGACCTTTAGAGTTGCAAAAGCATTATGTCAAGAAGCTATGTCTGTAGTAGAGATGCATGAACAACAAAAAAGCTGCAGGATGGTCCTTCAGTTTGCTGCACTGAGACCACCTGCAGACAAAGAGGAGGAGGCCACTTCCAAGCAAGTAGAAAATGTCAATCAAATTTAAACAAACCAAGATGTGAGGCTGAATGGGACTTGTTATCTCATCTTAAACAGAAACAGGTCTCCTACATTTTGCACAATACACAAGAGCACTCTTCTGTTACTGTATGCATTACTATGTATTTATTAGATGCAACAGTTTCACCTAAGGGAGATCCAGAGTTTTTATTCTGTAAGGAAATCTGATAGAGGATGTTTCATTATAGTTTTAGGAAAAAATTGAGACTTGAGATAGAATTCTATTATGAATAGAGCAAATTTAGAATAAACCAGGAACAATAGTGTTCCACTATTCTAACAGGGTTTGCAAACAAGTTTTCATTCTCAAATATCTGTGCCTAAACTTTGAAGCTAAAAGTATACTTGTCTTGCTTTATAGATGTCCTTCTAAGTTGAATTAGGCTTTTCTAATCTGAATTATTCAATAATTTTCTGATTTTCCTAATCTGAGTAACAGAAGATGCTCAAAGAAATTGTGTGAATGATGAATTTTAGAATGTGCACAGAAGTTTAACTTGATTAATGCTTTGTGTTGCTAGCATAATGGTACATGTTTTGTTTATACTACTAAATTCCAAAACACATGTTTATAAGAAGCATTAAAAAAAGCATGAAAATGCAATTAACACATTAAATAGATACTATTATTGTCCTTCATTTATCATTGAAACAAGATAAATATATGCACAATAGATGCTGCATTTTAAGCTACGTAATATCTTCACCAATATCTATTTTAATTAAAGCTTCCATATGCTAAAATGATACCATTTCCATGTTCAAAGGGCTTATACAATTGGACACAAAAATGCATTGATTGCCTTTCTCATGAGCCACCTTTGGGATCTACCTATCTTGTCACCTCTTCAGATAAGTTATATATGAATATGCTGCATAGATAATGATGTAAACATTCAACAGGCTTATGCAACTTGTCTGAGTAGCAGTAAGTAATTATTTTCCATTCCCCATTGTTAAGATCTGCATTTGGTTGGCTTGGACAACCAACAGCAACACCACAATTTTCTTTCATCTTTGCATGTCCTCCAATTCTCAGCCTAATGGTGACTAAAGAGAGAAAGATGTTCATTGTAGGAGGAGCAGAACTGAGTTCTTTGACAATTTCATTTAAATGTCTGCAGCTACAAAACTGATAGCTGATGCAACATGGGGTTCCTGTAAAACGCCTCATTTGTTTGAAGAAATGTATGTTTACAGTAACAATCTGTGGGCAGCTGGGTGGCAAAATGGTTCACAAAATATCAAACACCATTCACCATAGTGAGACACCAGATGAGACTCATGTCTGCCTCATGAAACAGCTGATTACAGACTAATAAAAGGGGGAGGGAAAGGGAGAAATACTCTATTCTCATCAACCTAAGCACAGATTTATCTTTTTTATGGGAAGGAAAGTTTTTTTCTTTCTCGCTGAGGCATTTGGAAAAACTGAGATCACACAATAGCCACTGGATTCCTTGGTCGGTGCTGGAGACAGACAGGTGAAAATAATTATGGTGAAACTTAGCATATTTTCAGTGCAGCTTTCAGATAATGCCTGGGATAGCTGTATTATTTATTTTTGATCACAGCCAGTCCCCAGAGTCTTGCAACAGGCATTGTAACACTTTGCAACAGACATACTTTCCTAGGTTAGAGGTAAAAATACCCTGTCAGTAGCTGTGGTTAATGGGTAAAGTGTTTCCATGTGGCTCTACAATCCAAGACAGACCTATAATTGAACCAAAATATGAAGATTTTACCATTAAAAGTAAAAAATGAAACAAGAATATTAGTAGAAAATCAATTTATAGGTTTAAAAGAGGGAAATTGGGTGACTTAAAACTTGACAATGGATGGAACTATGAAAAAAAAGGATAAACACCAGGACTTTGGAAAGTAAGATAGGGGAAACACTCATTTAGCAGACAGTATGTTTAAACACAGTGAAAACCTCCACCTCTTCCAGCTAGGGAATGAAGTATGGACATGATGCCAGAACTGTGGAAAACTGCTTCAGGAATTTGGACAGCAGGAGACAATGATGGCCAGGGAAGTGAAAGAAATAGGAACATTTCCTAGATAGCACATTGAGGAAAAAGAGAGTATGCCCTTATTAGTAGGAGTTTATTGACTTGCATAATAAAAAAGTTAATTTTATTTAAAAGTTTAAGTTACTTAGTCTAAAAGGCAATGTTTAAACAGCACAGGAGCTGGTGAGATAGGATATGTGAACAGTGTAAATGTCCAAAGAATGCCTGGACTGTGTCTAACCCTGTGTCTCTGCAGACCAGCAGTATATTTATTGTTCATAAAATAATTAAAAACCAGGAAGAACAGTAAAACAAGAAATAACAAAGATATCACTGGCCAGAAAGTTAAGAAAACAGTAAAAGTATGCTCTCAACAGTGTAAGGTTTAGAGGTAAAAGATCACTGAAAAACAAGAACGTGGCTCAGATTCAATAGCCTCTCCATTGTTATTGAAGAAAATCTCAGGAAAGAAAAATTATTGCTAAATCTAGGTTTAGAAAGAAGCAGTAATAATATGGAAACAAATTATCACAAAAGAGATAGTAGGAAACTCAAAGTCCTCTTGAGTGAGGGAAGGGAACAGGTAATCTTCATTTCAGAATCTGAAACAATTGGTGCATGAAATTGCAGTCTCAGGAACATTTATGCTTTAAAAAGACAGTGAAGTGATCATGGTTCTTTCAGGCTCATTATTCTGACATCTGTAATATACAGCCCTGTGCAGGGGCAAATTCAGCCCTGACCTGAGTGAAGGGCTGAGCATCTGTGCAACCACAAGGCATGTGATGTCCAGAAGCATTTTCCATGCCAGCCAGTGCTAATGGAGTGAGGAAAGGAGAAATAAAAGGAAATAGAAGGAGATGCTATCACCAACATTTCATATCTTTGTTTTTATAACTGTTTTTTTGTGTGTGGTAAATCTCATGATTTAAACAACAGTAGAATTTTATATAATCTCAGATTAGGAAATCTGTTAGCTAAAATGAAAAAAGATGAGAATCTATAAAAGTATTGTGACACAAGAAAGGGCCTGATAAAAGGTCGATACTCAAGAGTCCTGGAAGAAAAAAATATTAGGTTGAAATGAAGTTATAAATAATGTTTGTCAAGCACTGCTGTCCAATTCAGCAAATTTGTTGGTGTTTTTATTAATTATCTTGGCCCAGAAATCAGCAAGGTCCTAGAGGAGCTGGATGGTATTGTTTGGGGCAGTGCAGACATGCATTTATTAGCCTCATTTAGATATACCCATGTCTTCAGATACCTGGAAGGAAATAATTAACAGCTGAACCCGACCCACATTATTAGCAGAGAAAAAGGGCAGTAAACACTGGGCTGTTCTCCAGAAATGCACATATGTCAGAAAAGTTGGGAAGATGGTGGCACAGAGAATTTCAGTCCAGAGTTCAGATCATGTTTGCACACACTGACACCTCAGATTACCTTGCAGTCTCAAAAAATAAGATCTTTTGCTCTCAGACACTGCCAAATGTACAGGACCTGAAACTTCCAGTCTGTCATGTATGTTTGTTTCACTTTTAAAGCAAGGACAGAGAAAGTAGCTCATTTTCTGGATTGTGTCTGTTGGACACAATGTTTGAAGGAGGTTATAATTTTTTTAAATCATTAGAAATCAAACAACATTTCATGTTTTTTTATATATTTTTAAAATTTTTAAAAAGTCATATTCCAGTTTTTCCAGTGTGTTTTAACATTGGCATTTGAGAATGTTTACATCGCAGTCAGTAATCACAGATTTCTAGTTTGGATTTTCCTGAAAAATCTTATTACATGGATGACTGAAGCAAAACTGTAGAGCTTATTTTCTGCTTGGACAAAATAAATTTCTTAATAATCTCTTGCTTCAGCAAACAGCATCTTTAATTTGTGATTGCAGCAAAATAAGTCAATTATTAAGATATCAAATTCCAAACAATATTTAAAAAATTATTTTCTGATACATGGAAACCATGTAATTTAGTCCCTACAATCTCTAGAGAAAGCTTGGGAAACACAGGGTTTATCTTGACATTGTACTGAGATATTTGAATCTCAGATTTCCTCAAACATGACAAAAAGGATCAACACCATGTATTTTAATTAGCATTTCCTCAGGAACCAAAATGCATTAATTTCAAAATACTAGTTAAGGTACTACTCAAATAACCAACAGGGAATGGGAGCCAGCACATCAGGGACTCCAAATTCATGGAACACAGGACACAGCTGGAGGACACTCAGCCACAGGTGGATCAGAGCCAGGTGAGGGGCACAGCCTGGGCACACTGAGAACAGCATCTGTGGGGTAAAAGGGATCAATTAATGGGTTAAGAATGTAATATCTGATCAAGGTGAGTGAGAGCTGACCTTAGGAAATGGATTCTTACTGGGAACAGGGAGACAGCAACATGCAGCTCTCTGAGACAGGAAATAGCAAACGTTGCAAGAAAATCAAAGGGAAATGAAAACAAGGACATTGCTGCTGCATTCATTGAAAGACACAGCTTTCAGTTTTCAGCTCCCATCTAGTTCTGTGAGGAACAGAAATTGAGGTTCTGCTGAAAGACAATGAGACCTTCATTTAAAGTCCTAGTGGTTGTATCCTCTCCTCCCTAGGTATTTATCACCACTTTTCCATATTTGAAGTTGTCATTCTTTCCTCTTTCAGAATCTAGTTACTTGCATGAAGTCACATCATACCAATCAGAAACTTTTAGTTCTTTATCCCATTCTTACTTGGATGCTGGCTGCATAGTGGAATAAATTGGATATTATATATCCAGCAAATATTTTCACTCACTACTAACTCAGTATTAATCAAAGCTATTCATATTCATTATTTTTTTTACATTAATCTCTCACTCCTTTCTAGCTTTTTTCCTATTTTTTTTTCTTAAATGCCTTGAGATTTTTTTGACAATGTCCTGAAACTAAAGAGCTTTTACATATTCCATCTAAGAGAGGAATTTCAAATGTGCCTTGGATATGTAATAGATATGGAATTCTAGGAGCATTTGGATACAAACTCCTGTGAAAATCCTAATTTAGGACTTTAGGGGAATGATGCATAATTCCATTGAAAAAATCTCTGACATATGAATGTCTCAGTAGGTGCAACTCAGATTGATTGCACTGTATTTCTTTTCCTCTAAACAGCACTAAAAACGTAATTTCCAATTTGACTGGTTGGTTAGTTTGTTCATTTCCTGATGTTTTCTTCCTGAAAGAATGAGGTCACAGTTATCCAAGTTGAAAATCACATTATTACTTCTAGTACATCTGGTACATATATTTAACTCTTTGTTTTTTCTAGATATTCTTTCATAGTTCAAAACACCCCTTCATAGAACAGCTTCAATGACTCTGTCACTACAGTCACTACAATATTTACTGGTTTCTTGTATTTACTTCAAAACTAAACACTCTAGATGCATTTATCAAGTAAGACCAAAGTTTGGCTTTATGTTCAATGCAAGATTATTGCCAGCCCTGAGATCGTGGTACAGATTCAAACCTACAGCTAGTGGGCACAATATGTTGATACTAATCCTGTAAGCAGTTTAGTGCTTAGCAGCATATAATTTAAAATTGTTTGGTTAGTGAGCCAAATCCTGAAATCCCTCCTGAGCTGCCATTACATTTTCTCAAGGTAAAATGTTACAATCTTCTGATTTTAGACACCTTGTATAAGCAGGATTTTCATGCAATGCATAGCTGCCCCTGTCATTATTCAAGCCACTGCTGGAAATTCTTAGTGTAAAAAAAGAATTGTTTCAGCACAGCTTGGAATGTCTCTAAGCCAAAAAAAATGGTATTTAACCCAAACATTATGCTGCTTTGGGCGTAGTGCTACACAAAATGGTTTATCTTTTGTGTTTGTCTTCTTGATCACTTCTGTTCCTGGGAGTAGCTGCACATAGGGTCTGGAAATGCCCCCAGAGACAGTAACAGCCCAGGTATGGAGTGTTTGGGTGATTGGGCAGGTCTCAGAAGTCATGCTTAAAGCCTTCTGTGGAAAGATTTGGGACAACCACACCCTCCTGTGCCCAGCCAGCACAGCCACTCACCCACTCACCTGCCTGTTCAAATCCCTCTAGAAAATAAAGGCACTCTCTCAGCAATTTAAGTCACTGGTAACATTTACAATATTGTTAGATGGGTGTAAAGGATATGAAAGTAATAAACATGCTTCTTTTTGTTTTTTTTAAACATGGTACCTAGGCATGTAGCTTGTAAGCCAATCTTTCCAGATGTTATCTAAGAGACAACTGACAAACCCTTGAAATCTGAGGTTTGTAATACAAATGTTGGCAGCTCCTGAACTAGAGCAGAACACCAGTTCATTCAGTGTGTATACACTGTCATTTTCAATGCTGCCATGCCATCTGTTCACTCTGTGAATTGTAAATGGTTTTTCATCTATTGGTTTTAAAATCTGTTGGATAAATTGGATTGTAAAAGGTGAAGACATAAATGGATGACACCTTCTCTTTCTCTTCCCCTTAATTACACTATCTTTCTTGCCAGTGTCCAAAGGCTGAGAATGGAGAGGTTATTGAAAGTTGTGATGTGATCTTGCAGCAAATCATTGTTATAGCTGTCACTAAGCAGGAAATGCTATCATTAGGTTTGCAGGATATATTTTATAATCACACCCAGTTTCCTGACAGTGATACCTTCTTAATACTTTTCCTTCTGGACTGAAAATTTCCACATTGATTCCTGGCCAAAGATGAGTTCTTCAAAGTAACTGAATTTAAGTGCCTTCAGTAATTGTGAAGTTTTCCTAGTGTGAAAAAATTGCATGTCTCTGTGTATGTGTTTTTTAAAAGCTATAAGCTAAGCAATAAAGTCAGGTTGACTCCAAAATGCAGGGCTTTGAATCCAGCAACATGGAATTTAAACATTTATTCTTAGAATGGTTTTATGTTAACAAAATAAACACTAAACAAAAATTTCGTATATACATATGTACACATATATAGGGAATTCTGTTAAGTCTTTGTACTGGACTGCTACCCTTAAACTGCCTGCTTGGATTTACTCAGTTTTGTGTCATTGAGCTCCTGTATCTGAATAATTGAGGAATTCTTGTGATGGTAAAGAAGCCCAATTAAGAAGGTAGTTTGAAGAACTAAGGCATGAATATCTATTGTTTCTTTCCTCCTGTTGTTCTTATGCAGACTCTGATGTCTGGAAAGTGGTTAGAAAAACTGACAAAACTGGAATTTGGGAAACTAGAACATGAGCACACAAGTTTTAGCACAGCCATTTAGATGGACAAACTTGTGCCTTGGGCATGGATGACAAATACCCTAGAAAAGGCAAGGTAAAAAGGCAGCTGAACACCTGATTTGTAATAGAATGTGTGAAAACTTGTCTCAAAAGTTTTCATAGATTTAGTGAAACAAATGTACTCCAATTAATATTTTTGGGAGAGGTTGGGGGTGGAAAGAAGTGCAATAACTTGTGCTGCATGAGTTTGCCTGTAAAACTTTTGAATTTTACACACATTTTTAGGTCATCAAAAAGCTAAGCAAGCAGTTCTTGTTTAGCATTCATAATGATAGCATCTAGAGCAAGTTCACATCCATCTTTTTGTGGCATACATCACTCAGCTTTGTCAATTAATTAACATCCCTCCAAACCACAAACTTATTATGAGCTCTTTTAGTAGGGAAACTTATCAACAGAGTTAGTTGGGTCCTTCTTGTAAATCTACAACTCTGTAGATTTATTCTTTTTTTGGTTGGAAAAAACCCCATAAGCTATAACAATCATCAGATTTGGCTTTTCAGCATTCTAAACTCAATAGTCTAAAACAAAATACCAATAAAGAAAACAAGAATCTGCTGTTCTTTTTGCTAAGGGAATATTCTGACTTTTTTTTTTCTGCACAACATTTTGTTCATCCTGAGGCTATTTTTTTTTTTTTTTTTTGTACATCTATTATTGCAGCATGGAGTTTATTTTTTGGCAAAATCTGAGTTAGCAAAATGATTATAAGCATTGTCATCCAGGGATAACCAATTGCAAAAAGGGAAGAGTTACAAAACCAGACCTCCTGCAGTAATTGTTATATTGTAGCTATCTGTAAAAATGCATAGTTTGACATTAACATTTTTTTTCTTGTACTATTTTTATTGCCTCAGCTGAGACATCAGACTAAACCCTCTGAGTTTAAAGAGAATCTAAAAATAATTCTCCCTATGCAAGGCTGATGGGATGTTTATCTTGTTGTTAAGTATCTATTTGTTCATATTACATCTCAAAACATGTTATGATGGGGTAACTGAGAGTAATGACACTAAATTAGGATAAGGAAAATTGAGGTTAAATAGCATACTGATAATCTTCCTGACAGTAAGATCTGTGAAATCACTGAATAATCTCCCATGGGAACAGAACGCAGCTACCCTGCTTGATGCTTTGAGAAGGGCTAATAAGCACGAGATGTGCACCTTAGGGAACAGCCTTTCACTAGCAAGGAATGAATAAGGTGGCTGAACAGGTGCCTTTTTTCCATCCATCTATAATTTTTCATGTGGGTTTTTTTTTCTGTTTACAAAGATACCACTACTTTCAATACTATCTTTTTAAATTATGCTTTTAATAACATTTTGTAATATGTGACATAAATTTTTCACATATTAAAAAGAATTTCTGGTAGTGGGTGTTTCTGAAGGGGAGAGTATTATTTAAAGCAGAAATGTTACTTTTCTCAAGAAGTTAGCAAATAATGTTGGCTTAGTTCTTCAAACTATCTTAATATTCAGCATGAAATGTACTTTTACTCAAGAAGGACCTGAATAAAGAGCTCCAAATATCTAAACTATAAATTGTTATTTATGGTTTTGACAGTAATAGGAAAGTACTAGAACTCCTTCTGGCTGAGAGTTAAGGAATTTAGGGTTGTTTTCATGGTACCTACTAGTAAAGTGAACATCTTAGCCAGCACAGCAATTACTGTAATGATCCATGTGTTTCCATTCAATACATTTTATTTTTATGAATGGGTTTTTGGTTGGGTTTTTGGTTGGTTGGGTGGGTGGCTTGGGGTTTTTCCTATTACAGAAGGAAACGAAACTCAGCATGGAGATCTTGCAGGGATCTTTTGGGGGTGGAGTTTTGTTTTGTTTGTTTGAGTGCGAGTTGTTTGGTTGTGTTTCTGACTTTTGTTTGTTTGTTTGGGAGGGTTGCCTGTTTTCTTTTCTTCTACCAAGTTTAAAGTCTTCCTGTATGCTTTCTTGAAAAAGCAAATGTAACAATTTAACTCCAAAATTCATTGTGTATTTCCAGGAACTCCATTTTACACTGCCCCAGACTGCTGTGAAGTGTGAAAAGTCTCCCCACTGCTGACTAAGACCAACATTAACTCCTACAGGTGTCCACTGTTGTCTGTTGGATGCTACTCTTCAATCTTCAAGGGTCTGATGAGGTTTAGCAGTAAGATGACAAAGCCCTTGATGTAACTTTTTAGAAGGGTATGATGAAAAAATGACAAATCAACAGTGTTAGCCCTTTTTCTAAGATCCTGATAGTATGGAAGGACCTGCAATAAAGAGAGAGATTCAGGATCATTGTTCTGTATTTGCACTGTTCTCTGAGCAAATCAGAAAAGCAAATAAGAAAAGCAAATCTAAAATGTTTCTCACAAGACAGAAGGGTCATTGGCCTGGCAGGAAATCTGGCCAGATTCTTTAAGGTAGTTACAAAAATTAACTTTTCATCATAAAGTATTTCCATTTTGCCTGAAGGGCAAATCCTATCACGTTCAGAAGCACCCTCAGAACACTGTCAAGCCATTCCTGAGAGGACACCCCTGCTAGCTTTCAACCTAAGAATAAAGTGCAGGATGGAGAAGTTGTGAGGGAAAACCCAAAGGCAAATATCACAAATTTACAGCTGGAAGTGAAGCTCTCAATTTTACCTTCTTGGTTAAGTCGCAGAAAAATTCTGTGGGTTTGCTGGAGTTAAGAAGCAATGTATTAATCTATTTAGAAATAATAATAACCATGCTGTGTGAGATCAAGGCACCAGGATTTGGTTTCTAACAAAACTCATAAGAATAAAAAAACCCACAATTGTACATGTTTTGTTGGTATTTTTTTTTCCCTATTTTAATTCCAAGAACTGAGATAGATATGTTTTCTTTTGCAGCATAGTGAACACGACCTTTATTGCTAGAAGACCATAAGTCTTTTATTGACCTGATAATGCAGGGTCTCAGCACTGTTCTGAGCTTGCCTACATGTGAGCTATTTCTAATTTGTTTCCACAGTGTGTTTCCCTAATCTCTACACACACCATATCTGTATGAGGTCTGAAAACTCTGGATTATCACTGCAGAACAAACAAGAGCACTTTCTGTTAGTAATGATTGTAAAATGCTCCTGCACAATTTTCGAACTTTAGCTGGGAACCAGTGAAATAGAAACAGACCTTGCTAAATGTAAAAACAGGTCTAAGAGTGAGGAGAAATTACTCTTGCCACCAGAACATTGTTCCTTGCACCAAAGAACTGGGGATGTCACTAATACCCTTCTCCCTGCTGCTGTGCCTCAGAAAAACTGTTGAAGTCAGCCTAAAGATCCACAGGGATTTTTGCAGAATGATCAAAATGATAAAGGCAATGTGTAGACATTAGGAAGTTTTCTTGTATAATAGTTTTAAATGTACTATTGGTAATGCAGCTATTCTCTATTAATTTGCTCTATCAGTCTCAGAATCTTTTCAACTGAACAACTAACTTTTTGTTACATTTTTGATTAGCCTATCATTAAGCTCTTGGCTTCACATTTACAGCATATTGCCTCCTATTATATTCTGAGTGCAAGTTTACACATAAGGTAATCATCACTAAATCATTTTGAGGCATTTGCCCAGTTTTCCTTCAAGCCCCAAATTTAGCAGCCACAACACTCTGACAGAAGTGCCACAGTTCTCCTATCAGCAAAATCAGATCCTTTGGATTTAAAACTGGCTCCTAGAGGCATTTTCAGGCTCATCATTAATTCTTGTGTTGGAAGGGAATGTGAACAATAATTTGTTCACCATGCTACTAATTATTTTGTAGACTCCACTTAAAGCATATCATTTCCATGCTGACAATTCCTAGTTGAACTGCTTATTCCCCATACACAGGCTCTTCCACGTATTTGATCAACTTTCTCTTTGAAGCTTAATTAGGTCAAACATACATTTCTTGAGATGAATGTACCAGAACACCACTTCACACTGCACATGCAAATTAGTCATGGCATTGTGCAGTGTCATGATGCAGGCACTGTCTCAAGCACTCACATAATGATAATGTTCTCCATTTACTTTTGTATTCCCTACCTATCAGTTTCATGACATGAACCTAAATCTGAGCAGCAGTAAATAAAAGAAAGCGCATCATAGGAATCATCCAACATAAAACCCAAGTCATACCTGAGTGATAATATCAGCTCAAAGGTATTCTGTTAGCACATTAATTATCTGTGGAATGAATTTTGTTTGTCATTGGCAAATGCATTGCTCAGTGTTGTGTTCCTTCTGACATTTTAATTAGTCAGGAAGTACCATATCCTTCTCCAGCTATCTAGAATTGTCCTTGTCCTTTAAACAAGAAATTTATGTCATCAGCTAAATGTTTTTACTCTCTAATATATTCTTTCTGAAGATGAATACATGAATACAGCATAAGTCCCAACAAAGATGCCTGAAGAATTCCAGTGTTCCCAATATTGTGAAAATTCTTCTTTTACTACCTGAGCCATGATCATTTCATTTCCTTAAAAGCCTTTACTCTTGCAATGTCAAAAGCCTTCCAGAAGACTGAAGAAACCAAATCACCCCTGTTCAACTGCTCAAGAACTATAAATACCACTAGTTGAACAAAGCAGGCTTTAATTTTTTATAAGTAATTTTGAACCTTTCATACTGATTATTTTAAGCCATTATCTATTAATTTTTTTCTATCCTTGGAGTTTCTACTAATGTCCACTCAGAACAACAGGACTAGAAGGCCGCAGTTCCAGGAGAAATCCATAAATTCTTTAAACATGATAATCCAATATTTCCAACTTTTAGTCAAATGTATCAAGGCATCTTAAAAGAGAGGTTGTGTGCTTTATTGCTTCAGCTATCCACCTCTCACGTCCTGCAGATCTCTTGGATTAATGACATTTGGCCTAAGCAGTTTTTTTAGTGTCAGCTTTATTTAAAATCTTGTACAGCTGTTTCAGTTTCAGAGAGACCCTCTGCTGGTGTGGCTATCTCCTGAAGTGAACAGTGCTCAAAAGAATTCATTAACACTGCTTTAATGCACTGATAAGATTGTCTGGCAGGTTTTCTTCTCTGGGTGTGTTTGAGAACAGATTTATTATTAATTTTAACTCATTTTGCTATTTAATTCTGAGACTCTCTTTTAGACTGTCTCATTGCTTTTGCTGTCCATATTCAGAAATTTACAATTGGCTATTTTACCTTTTATTTTTTCTAGATAATCTCTTCTTGGTTCCAGCATCTTTGCTCTTTCTTTTTTCATGCTGGCTTCAGTTCACCTCTTCTTTAGCTTTTTTAATAGGTGGTGTGCCCAGGGAGTAGTATTATTTATAGCCTGATATTTAAATAATGAATATTCTTCAAGAAACTCTATTAGGCTCTAATTCAGTAATGCTGGTGCCCAAGTTAGAACATTTCAAGAATGGCCTCACTTCCTTAAAAGTGCTTATGTTCACATTATGTTTGATTACCAGTATTTTTGAACTGCAGCAGGAATGAAGATTGTTTAAACATTTATTAACAACAAGAAGTAGTGATCAGATTTTTGGGGATTTTTTTTTATAATATGGTAAAAAAGATGTCATTATTGTAACTTCCTCATGTTGTTTGTGAGTTTATTCTAGACATTTTTGCCCATAAGTAAATATATGTTCATTAGATTGGATCTTTGTCATTATAAAGTGCAAAGGAAGTTGAACTTCATAAGATTGGTTATTTAATAGAAAATGTATCAAAATTCAATTCAAGCAAAAGATAACTTCTGCTCACAGCTGTTTCTGTGGATTTTTACTATCATGGAAAAATGCCAAATAATACTAGAACTGTCCTTGCAATTTTACCTTTAATAATATTGAACAAATAATGAAAATTTATATAAAATGTTAACTGAAATGGAAATGAAGGGTGGAGATGTGCCTGGCTTCTCATTCTCTGCTTATAGAGAAGTAGCAGTAATTTTAGTTAGAGTGCTAAATGACAGATGTCCTTGAAAAAGCAAATCCAGTAAACTATCCACAGGTCATTCTTAGAGAAGATTTTTTCATTTCTGTTCTATATTTTAATAAAGAGAGAGGTGTATACCTCCTCTAATGCTTCTGTGTTAAGGAGAACAGAAGAGCTGGAAATATACCCAGAACTGTAAATAAACATCATAATGCTTTTCTGAAAATTCGTTTTATAATCCCCTAACACTGCAGAGATTGACTGGCTTGTACAGAAATACATGAAATTTTAAAGATTAATTTACTGCACTCTTAGCATGATATGCCACACAGTTCTTACTGTTAGGCTACACGGCTACAAATTACTTCAGGTTAAAAAAACTTTATTGTTAACTAATTATAATTTAAAAAATACCAATTTATGGTGGCCTCTGTTGCCAACAAACAGGTATAGATTTCTTTCTTAGTGCATCACAGCCTATTTTTTGGTAAAAAACTCCTTTAAAAAAGCACTTGAAATACCTCCGTGCTCTTTTTTAACCAATTAAATCTTGGTGTCATCTTTAAACAAGTCTCTATATGTGGATACAAGATAAAAGTAAGGAAAATGACTTAAAAAAAGAAAGAAGTTGCACTTAAATAAAAGTTGTTGATCATAACCCAGGTAGATCTAGTAGGTTAGATTTTGAAAACTGATCTGGGATACGGTCTTTCAAAAATATTTGTACTTCCAAATTTATAACTGGGTTGGTTTTTGTAGTTTTGGAGGTTTTTTGAACACTCAGACAGTTTTCTTGTCCTGCTTGGCAGTAAAGATTACAGTTAACCTAAATCAGCTAGGTCAGTGTAGGCATAAATGTGTAATTGGGTGAACTAAAATAGATTTATAATCATTTGCTGAGAAAACAACAAACTGCAAGATTACAGTAAAATTCTCAACATCTTGGATTGCACAGGTTAATTATCCACAAACCTTATTTCTGATAATACTAGCTTATCTATTCAAAGCCTCTGCTTCAGTGCCTTGTTTCTTGAAAGATGTTTATCAAAGTTCTGAATAACTGAAAATGTCTGCCTGACCTGTAAAATTCACCTCTGGAAAGCAGCCTAGGTACTTCCTGTTTAAAAGCTGGATTATGTAGGTCTGGCCACCTGAAGCAAAGTAATTAAACAGTGCCAATATAATATATATTTGATTACTACTTGTTTAATCTCTTGGGTATTGGGAGGTGTTTTGGGGTTTTTTTTCCTGTGTTGGTTCACATGAATGTCTCTGTTATTTCAGCTGACAAACTGTCAGGTTCTATGATAGGTGTGATACCTCTGTCTGTTTATTTTGGAAAATCTGTTTTTTTTAAGACTGCTTTCTGCAGTGGTTTGCATATACTCTTAAATTCCCAACAAACTACCATGATGAATTCACTCTTGAGGTTTGAAAAATAATTTTCCAAAAATAACAGAAGAATGGGTCACTGCTTCCCATTTTTCCTGTTTGTGCATGGATGTTTATAGAAGTGTGAATGTGCATGTGCCCTGTACTGGGCACTGGTGAGGCCACACCTCAAATCCTGTGTCCAGTTTTGGGCCTCTCACTACAAGAAAGGCATTGAGGGGCGTTGGGGTTTGTGATTTTCCATTAGTATTGGTTTGTTCCAAGCTACCCCCTTTTGCTGTTTGCCC
>VWYE01015161.1:235563-258324 GCA_013398995.1 Alaudala cheleensis
CCTGGAGAAAAGGAGGTTGAGAGCAGATCTTATCACCCTCTACAACTCCCTGAATACAGGGTGTAGCCAGCTGGGGGTGGGTCTCTTCTCCCAGAAAATTAGTGACAGGACAAGAGGAAATGGCCCCAAGTCGTGTCAGGGAGGATTCAGATTGGGTATCAGGAAAAATTTTTTCACTAAAAGGATGGCTAAAAATTGGAACAGGCTGTCCAGGGAGGTGATGGAGTCACCATCCCTGGAAGTGTTCAAGAAACAACTGGATGTGGAACTCAGTGCCATGGTTTGGTTGATACAGTGATGTTTGGTCAAAGGTTGACCTAGTTACTTTGGAGGTTTTTTTCCAATCTTAAAGATTCTATGTGAAAGTACATACTTTTTGGCATTTTATTAAAATGTCTTCTGTCTTTAGCACAACCAGTGTCTTCTTTTTTCTATTTTATTTTCCAATATGGAGTAGAAAAAAGGTGTTTTATTATTTTCTAATATGTAACTAACATGCAGCAATTGTGCTATCAACCATGGTTTCTTCATATATTTCTTCTTGCTCACATAAAGAAATGTTATACAATCAAAAATATCACAAAGAAATAATAATAATTGTCGGAAATATTTCAAATTATTAATAAAATTTTTTATGGCTATGAAAGCTCTTTGCTATAGGACTGACTGTCACTCAGATCTAGTAACTGGAATTATTCACTCTTGGTTTACCTGGGAGTGTGTTCTTGCCAAAATGCTGATATTGGCCATGGATTTAGGGGATAGAAAAGATATATCACAATCACTTAAACAACCCTTAGGATGCTGGCAGCAGTTACATTCCTCTGATCAACACAAAGATAGTGGGGTTTTTTTGTAGTCCATTTTAAGTTCAGTTGTTCCATACAGTAATGATTCCATATAGAGTTTGAATCCCCTAAGGAACTGATCCCTTTTTAGACCACCACTAGTTATTTACCTCTCTTCAGCTTCTGCAAGTACTTCATCTGTTCTGAGGAAGTGCAAAAAGACAAATGAGAGAAGAAAGTAGTTTTAAAGAAACATTTATATGTACCTCACTACATATTTTGCCTTGAAATGGGCCAATTGGTCTCTGATGAGCTTTACATTTAACAATCAGTAGTCAAAAGGGTTCACCAAAAGTGATTTTCTTTCTTGTAATACCAAGAGTTTCTTCAGTGAGAGAACACCTTGGCTTGACCTTTTGTTTCATATGCTACAATTATATGAAGCTTTGCTATAATTACAGCATTTTCCCCTTTCAAATGTGATCTCAGGTAGTAGTATCTGAAAATTTTTGGCTCTCTGTCAAGTCATTTGACAGCTAATCTCCTAATATATTCAGGCTAGAAAATAGGAAGTATATGCTTTCTGCATTTTAATATAAGAATAACATTAATTATTCAAGTTAGATCAGCACAAATTAAATTTTAATGCCAACAAGTCATTATCATGTTATCTTAACCAAAGAGAATATTGAGTCTTTACAGTACTCTTCATTTCAGTTTGCTCTTTATTTCAGGGGTTTTTTTCCCATCTGAGTGAGCAGGTAAACTTGATCTCACCATTTTCAGAACTCGTGTATTTCTCAATCTCAAAAGTATTTGAAAGAAATGAAAAAATGGAAAACTTTTAAATCTTCCATTTTTGCACATATTAATATTTGAGTGACCACAGGTCTGAGCAAGCTGGTGTAGCTGGTGCTGCCCTGAGCAAGGGGTTGGACTGGGTGATCTCCATGGATGCCACAATCACTCTGCATAGGTAAATTCCAAAAATTCTACTGTATTGCAAAGATGGAGTTGCATAGATAAAATCTGTGGGTATGTGTGTGTGTATGTATATATACACATACATATATATATGTTTGTGTACATTTACACTAATTAAATTCCAACTACTAAAGGCGAGAATTATATTAATATTTAAGATCCAGCTGTATATCTGAACTCTATTTGGTAGATTATTATAAACTGTAGTACTTGACATTTAATTCTGTTAAAAAAAAAAACCTAAACTAGGAAAGGAAATTAAGATAAAAATTTTCAATACATTTTTTCGACAAATCTTCAAATTTAGCTGCAGTTAATGCAAGTGAGTCACCACACAAGAGCATTAAAGAATAGAATAAAATTTAGTGGAGTAAAGACGGCCTTTTAAATTACTAAGTTACCAACCTTGGAATTATTTTTTCTTCTCAGACTGCAGCTCCTTCCTGCACACTTCAGAATAGAGATGCAGAGTGCCAGTGCTCTTCAAGAACTGACCACGGGTAGATTGTGGTCATTCCCCAGTCTCTTGGAACAGATCCTGCTCTGCACACCTTGACATCTGCATTTTTGTACATGGAATTTTATGATAAATCCTCAATGCAGCCCAAGTGTTACAAGTGGCAGTCTGTTTTTAGGGAAATCACAGGTAGGGGTTGTACACGCTACACTGCGAGTGATTCCAGAGCCAGTGGCAGGACAGGGAGGTTGTTTCCCCTGATGGGATGGTGCTGAGGAGACAGAAGGGTGACTAAATTTTTTCCAATACTGTTTAGAGTCCTATGTTTTAGCGACATGAACCAGTCCCAGGGTTTCCTATCTCAGCTGCGCCTGCTGCAAACCTGGATGAGTGTTGAACAATGTTCTCACTCTCTGGGAGAAACCAGAGAGAAACAAATCCTGCAGAGAAGGAAAGGTTTGTCCTGTCCTGAACAGTCTGTGCTGGTTGTGTGTAAACAGAGCACTTAAAAGCAGTTCCTAAGGTCTATTATAGTCACTAGTGAACTCACTTCTGTAAGTTAAGACCCGTAGTATCTCAGTAAGGCTGTGAACATTTCTTCACAAGTTAAATCTCTTGTTGTTGTTCCCGTGCTTAAAATTTTAGAGGTTCTGATCTCTGGTATTTTCATTCTGTTATTCCCTTATTTATGGATATTGATGGAGAGAAATAAAGAGTGCAATTAATAGAGCTTTACCAAATTAATAGAACATTACCCAATTATTAGATATACACCACTTTTAGATAGGGTTTAGATTTTATTTCTTTTTTCAAAACACTTACAGTCTTCAGCTTTAATATCCTGTATCTCTTATATCTATAAACTTTTATACTCTCTTTAAACAATGAATGTGCCAAAAAGATAGTGTGGAAGATTTTCAGAATTATGCCACTCAAAAGATTTCAATAGCAAAGCGTGCTTTCTCTGAGGAACATTAAGTTTTAAGTGAGTTACTTGGTTCTGGATGGCTCTTTCAACCAGTATTTTAAGAACCAATATAAGCTTCAGATAGCTTCTGAATTTATAGTGCTGGTAAGCCACATTAACAAGTCTTCAGAATATGGCCATGGTTGTGCAGTACAAACATGCAGGGTGTTAATCACTAAAGCAGATTCTGAGCTCCTGAATGAAATACTGCTAAAGGATGGAACACACACAAATTACTGATATTTTTTGCAAGCTGTGATTTATAAATTTCACCTCCCTTCCCAGTCTCTATCACTTTATCTTTTTTCCTGGACTTCCATGCAGGCTTCACAGAAACATCAGAATCCCTGTGTCTTCCTGATCCTGTCAGTTTAGTGAGTATAAGCAATCAATGGCATCATTCACCACAGTTCAAAAGAGGTTTTTCCTTATATTTGAGGTAATTCTGCAGTCTCAAAACTTTTCTCATTTATAAGGTAATGCTACAGACTAAAAAACATAGGTCTACAAGGTATTCTATCAGATGCAGGAAGAGCCTGCAAGGACCCTTGCTGTGAAGCCACAGGGTCTGTATCTCAGACTGAGGTGTTTGGAAGACCAAGTCACCAGGGTCTGCTGGTTCTTACTCTCATCAAATGACCAGATTTTACTTTAATAAATTTATATTCGATTTTATTATTAGCTCTTAATTGTAAAACTATTATAAATGCAATATAAATAAATAATCTGCAATTGTAATGTTTTAATGAATTCTTAAAATAGTATTTCTTTATAGATCACATCAAATAAACAGCTATAATCTCAAGTTTTGTGAAATGTTCTGGAAAAGACTGCAAGACAATAATGCTCACTGATAAGGTGTTTTATTATTAATAGTGAAGGAGTTCTAATATGGACTTTTAGAACCTAGGAATTAAAAGTGTTGCATATATATGGGATGTGTAATTTCAACCTTAAAGAAGTTACACATGGTAAGACTGTATTTTTAAGGTGACATTCCAATTTCTTCAGCAAATTATAGTTTTCACTCCTTTTAGGGAAAGATGATCTAATTTTCAACTAGAAGGAAATACTGAGATACTGACCAATGCCAAATTTCATTGAAATACATTATTTTAATCAATGATGAAAGAGAGAAATAGAGCAATTAAACCCCTTTCATATTCAGTGCCATTAAGTAATACTATTGTCATACTTTTCTCATATTCTGCCTTCAAATATTTAATTAACCATCTGGAGAAAGGATAAAATGTGTAGCCTATTGTGCATTTTGCATTAATTCACATTTTGCTAATGACCCATAGCTCGCTAATTTATCTTGGTAGACCTTGGAGCTTTAGTTGTATGACTGAAAAATCGTTGGGAGTCATGAGGAGTATTGTAGATGGTTTTTCTTTATAAAAATAAAAACTAAAAGTGCCATAAAAATCAAGGTCTGTAATGATTTTTATTAATGGTTGTAAGACTAACAGGTTTTGTGCATATTAGTAATATTTAGACTAATGAATACTTTATTGAGAAAATAAAGTAGCTGAAATACCTCATTTATAACAACACTAAAGAGACAAAAATAGAAACAGCTTGGAAACTTAGTGAAATAAAGAGAAAATGCATGGTCTCAAAGCAGGAAACAAAACCTCTTGATTTTTCTTTGAAATTCACAATTTTGGAAAACACCTTTTCATATTTCAGAGTAAGAGTTTGTAAATAAGAAGACTAGTTAACAGCTTTTATTTCTCATATCTAACACAAATACTGTGCTGGCTCGTGTTCATCTCGGTGTCCACCAGGACCCCCATGGCTCCTTTCCTGCAGAGCATCACTGGGTGGTATCCAGCACTCACTGCTGCTTTGGGTTGTTCCTCTCCTGCTAACTTTGAACTTCCCCCAGTTGAACTGTAAGAGGTTCCTGCCAGCTGACTTTTCCAGCCTGCCAAGGTCCCTCTGGATGGTAGCATGACCCTCTGACATATCAGAGTTAATATCCACTGCTCTTTCCTCATCCACCCAGTTGGTCACTTCACTTTAGAGAGTGACTGGGTCCATTAAGCATGACTTTCCCTTTTTGGATCCATGCTGACTACTTCAAATGACCTTCTTGTCCTTCAGGTCTCTGAAAATGGTCTACAGGATTAGCTGATCAGCCTGTGTTCTTTTTGTTGCCTTTCTTGAAAACAAAAAAGTGACTTTTTTTCCCCTCCAGCCCTTCGAATTGTCTCCCAGTCACCAGATCATTTGATGATAATTAAGAATAGCTTCACAGTGACATATGCCAGCTCCCCCAGCTCTCATGGCACATGGATTTCTGTATGACCAGTTTGCTTAAGTATTATGTGATCTGATTATCTTCCATCAATGGTAGTTTTAATTTGCTCCAGACATTTCACCCTGGCCTCCATGGCCTGGGATTCTTCAGGGTTGCTCTTACTAGTAAAGGCTAAACTGAAGGAGGCACTCAGCACATTTTTTTGTGTGTTCTGGGCCACTGGGGCCTCTTCCTAATTAGACAGTGGGGACTCATTTCTTCGATCTTCCTTTTTCTGTTTATAGCTTTGAGGAAGCTCTTCCTGAGGTCTTGACATGCCTCTCCAGGTTCTGTTCCAGGTAGGCTTTGACTTTCCTATCCACATCTTTACATGCTCAGGCAGGGTCTTTACACCTTTCCTGGGATATCTATCCATACTTCCACCTTTTGCATACTTCCTTTTTTGGTTGTTTCAGATTTTAGAGGATCTCCTGGTTTGTCCAATTTTGCCTGACTTCCTGCTTGCTGGCATGAACTATTCCTCAGGCTGTAGTAAGCTGTCCTTGGACAACAACTGGTCTCCTTGGATCCCTCTTCCCTCTAGAGTCCAAATGTTCCTGGGCACTGGAACCTCAATTATCTCTGCTGTTAACTTGAGAAAATGCTCCCTTGTCACTGCCTTGTCTCTTCCAGAAACTCCTACCCATGGGAATTGTGTCAAGGAGCATTCCCAGTACACAGAATGGAAATTACTGTCGTATTTTGGAAATTAACAGCTTATGGATATGTGATCTTTGATAGAAGATGACTTCCATGTCAGGGTTTTGTCTGCAGTGTATTTTTTAGTCAAGGCATAGCAAATCAGAACTGCGGGTCAGGAGCTAGCATTCATCTTCATTATATCCATAGAATCATAGAATGGCTTGGGCTGGAAGGGACATCAAAGATCACCTAATCCCCCTGCCTTTGGCAGAGACACTTTTCACTAGACGAGGTCTCTCAGATCCCCATAGAACCTAGCCTTGAATAATGTAACCAGAAGTAAACTAATGAGCCACAGAGGAAAGAATTTGAGAGATATGGGAGAACTATCTGTAGCTGTGGTGACAAACTGTTAGTGTCTTTCACTTTGCAGCAGATGTTGTTATGTTTTCTAAAAGCCTCTGAGAAGAAAGACTTAGCCTTATGGTAACAAGCAAACTTCAACCTCAGCTGGTGTATATCATCTTATATATTTATTAGCACTGTGCTTTTGATCTTCTGCTCCAACCACAGGTGAATTTCGGTGAATTTATATTGGGAGTGACTGCAGATCCTGTAGGGATGTATCTGAGTTCTCCCAGCTGCCTGGGTTCTGCAACTGGACAGATGCTGCTGCATATTTCTGTGCTCCTCTCTCTCTGACAGACGATCAGGGCCCTAAATGTAGGTGGATAACAGCTCTCCACTGAGGTCCTAAATGGAAAGGATGCAATCTAAAATTGATTAATCTATGTTGGAATTTCTGTATACTTTCTAGGAAACTGTAATAACTATTCAAAAATATTTTTTTTCTCCTTCATCAAAGCATTTAGTATTTAATAATATGCCACTACCTATCCTTCAGTGAAAATTTAAGAAAGCTCAGCCTTAGGTAGCACACTCTATATTGATCTGTTTCTGCACTAAAAAACAATTCTGTCATCCAGAAAATAGGGAAGGATTTATGGCTATTCATGAGTGGCTTGCTTCCCACCCCTGAAANATATTCATGAGTGGCTTGTGGCTTGCTTCCCACCCCTGAAAGAGAAAATATTGTACAATAGTATCTACTATGCTAACATGCAATGTATTTCTAAATTTTATATCTGTAAATGCAAATACAGTTTCCACTCACCACTGTATCAAGTAACTCAAGCAATAGTTAAATTCACTGTCTAATAACACTTAAAGACATGGTACTTAATTAAAGATTGCTTTGTTTTCAACATAAGTTCTAGTCAAATAACACAGATCACAGCAATTACTGAAAACTGCATGTGATTTATAAGGTGATAAGAAAAGAGACTTAGAAGTGCTTATATCTGGAACAAGATTTCTGTGTTCTGCAATTCATTTTTTAAATCAAACTTCTATTCTTGATGATTATCAGACTACATGGTCTAATTAATCTTTTATTACTCCAGCAGCAACCTACTTGCAGCATCAATATCTTCCCAGTCACACTGGAATATTAAAAATCAGACACTCACAAGACAAAATATAAAAAAAGTTAGTGTCCAACATTTAAATTAGAGTCCCATCAATACATCTTAATGAATTTTAATAATTTAATGTATATTTGTACAGCATAGCAGACTAAAAATTGTGATAAACAGCAAATACTGTTCCAAGGAAACAGCCTTAGAAGTACAATTTCTACCTTACCTTTTTTTTCCATTTCCAAGCATTTCCTTAAAAATACCCAATTAATAAATTCAGGTATCTAATTCTCCCTGACTGCAAAATCACTCATTTGCATTTGCAGCATCAAATACACAGAATAGTCACTATGTATCTCCTTTACAGGTTCCTATTTAACAGGTATCTATTTGATCTGCTCACCAGTTGAGATTCTATAGAGACTACATCACAACTCATCTACTTTTATCAAACAGTAAAATTTTTTTCTTTCTTGTTCCTGAGCAAAGCAGTTGAAGGTTTTCAGTGTGCTGTGGAACACCACTGAGTTCAAAGTAGGAGAGTTCTTTTAATCCAACAATCAGTTTGGTGCAAAAGTCCTAAAGTGATACAAAGAACCTTCAATTCCCATTAAATTCAGTTTATTAAAATGCCTCAGGACTGGGTTTGCCTTACTCTCCCTCTGACATCTGTTAGCACAGATGTATTTGTTAAAGCTGTACCTGGCTTGCACAGAAGCCCACCCACATGTTTTCCATAGACACAGAAGCTTCCAAACCAACTTTAATCAAGGCAGCAAATTACAAATACACAATCTGTGAGTAGAAAAAAAATCTGCCACGTCCAGGCCTATAGGGGCAGAACTTTCATGCTAAATTATTCTCCACATCCACCTCTCATTAGCTGCATATCTTATGGCGTGGTATTGCACTGGAGCAATTCCAGGGACTTCTGCCTGATGCTAGGAAAGATTTATAACATTTCAACACTATTTGATTGTATTGCAGGACTGTAATGTGCTGGAAGTGAAGTCTTTCATTTATTCTCCCACTAGAGGCTTAATTGGTGAGAAGGCTGACATGTGAATTCTGCCCCAATCAGCTGAGATCAGAATAAATATCCCCACTGTCACATTTTCATTGCCTTATTAGCATTGCCAGGCATGAATCTAGATAAATTTTATTCAGATCCTTAAAATATCAGGCTTTTACTCATAATTCTCCAGCTTTTAGATCAACCTATTATTTTCAAAATGATCTGAGATTATTTTAATAAAATCAGATGAGATCACCTCCTTTTGTGACTTTTAAGACCAAACCACCATTGTTCAAGCCTTCAAGACTGATCACAGCACAGTGTAATTAAGCACCAAAAGGATTTCTTTTCCAAATATTCAAATATTTGCATCTGCACAAGCTATAACTGAATACCTTTTGACATAAAAAAAATTCTGATCTTTTTAATGTATATTTTATTTTAAAAGTTTCACTGCATTTTTACAGCAGTAATGATGTGCTGAAACAGAGCTATCAGTTGTTATTTCAAGTACTGATCACCATTAGATGGAAAAATTTACATTGACTTCAAATAAACTAGGGAAATCTCCAAATATGGAACAGGTTAAACACAAATAATGAGTGTATCTCACAGTGTTTTAGATTTTCACATTTAAATTTCCTTCATGTTTTCAAATTGATTCTGCCTGCAAATCTTTTTTTTTTTTCCCTCCTCTCATTTTTAAATAGAGAAAAACAGTCTTCCTATTGATTCTAGTATCTGATCCCATGAAATATGAATTCCCAGTTATTAAAGTCCTGCACGAAACACATCCAGTAACTTTTCCTTAAATCTCACTCTTCTCTCTTAATAAGTTAACCTGATCATTCAGAGAGCTATTTGTGGCTGAATTTCCTTACATAAGAAACTCTACACCAGTCTCCTATATTTTCATGCATCCATTTGCTGAATTTCCTGATACAGAATTCCATTAGAGACCAAACACACAATTTGAGGAAAAAACTCAGTTCAAACCACCAAGGGAAGCTGCATGGTATTTTGTCAATTGTCTGATGTGACACTAATGAATTTTGTATTTTTCCGTCCTGTAAAACTGCAGTTTTTCTGGAAAGCTGAGGAAGCCAGAATTTCTAAGTGAAACTAGAATGGGCTATGAATAGGACAAGAGAGAAGGAAACAAGAAGAAAATTAATTACCAAATCTGTTCTTTATTGAAGCAATTCAGGAGTAAAGAGAACAGTTTCCAACAACAGTTGTTACTCCCATGCTGCCAATCAACAAAAAAAAATAGGATGTAAGTCACAAAGCAAAGAATTCAAGGCAAATTACTTTGAATGCTCATTTAGTGTCATTTAGTCAATGATAGGAATGATAGAATGGAATTAACAGAGTCACTGAAATGGAAGATGAAGTGCAAATTATATTCCAGTCAACTACTGGTTTTGATATCAAGGATAAATGACACAATGTATACTTAAGAACCAATACTCTAAACCAATTAAGACACTATAAACTTCTGCTGTATTAATAGACATAGTAATCAGATGATAAAATCAACTTCTGTGTAAATCGCTCAAAGAACCCAGATTCAGATGTGTTCATTTTCAGTTTTCATCTGGTGTCATTACACACACTAGTAAATTAAATATATCTCTATACATTATTTACTTCCCAGACTATTATGTGGTCACTGGTAAGTTCCTCATTGCTTATAGAAGTTTTTATTTGCACTAACTGCTACCTTTATTTTTGGCATAATTTCTTCACACTTTCAACAGGAAGAGGAGGCATGGGATAAATATATATATATATATTTTTTTTTTTTAAGCTGGATTTATACTGATCTGATCAGGACAAATAATGCTAACATTACTTATTCTGAATGTATTTTCTTTTCAGAGCATTTAGGAGGCTATTAAAGCATTTTCTCATCATGTTCTGTGTATGCTGAATACAAATAAGTAGTAATAAGTTAGTATATTAGTTATTTTCTTATATTTCATCATAAGCAAGATAAAAAAACATAAAAATACCTTAACAATTAATCATATATATATAATTATTTTAACTGCACACTGTATTAATTATTCCATACATGGGAGCTGGATTGAAAGCAGTAAATAAAATTGCTATCTGCTTTAACTCCACTGACTTCAATAGAATTTAAACAGGGTTTAGTCTGGTCTTTGTATCCACATAGGATATTAAAAGCAGAGAAAAATTATGCCAACAGTAGCTCTATAGGTAGAAATGAGAATACAAAATCCTAAAGTTCTAACATTTACTGTGCAGTAATTCAAGTGTGTGTGTGTGAGAGAGAGCATATGGGAGCATCTCTGTGTTCCTGCATGTACTTTCAGAGTTTATTGGAATTTCCTAAATCACAGGTGCCCAATCGAATTCCTCGATAGACTGTCAGGCACTTTAGTTTATCAGCAGTGAGTTTCAAATAAACATATTTACACCCTCTATCTCTGCCTACCAAAGTAGAGCTCTCTCTTCCACCTTTCTCTACTGACTTACAAAAAATTATCCCGTTTTCCTGCATGTGCCACTTTGGTGGCTGGCTTTGGTGAATGGATCTGCAGAGTGGCTTGAGAAAGCAACTGACAGATAAGATCAGAACTACTCAAGTTTTTACTGAAGAATGCAGCCCATAAATAAAACAATATGTGGGGTGGAGGCCACATATTGCTCAAGTCCAGATTCTTGAAAGCATAATTAAAGTAAACTATACCTGAAACTCCTGCAGAAATGGACATTTAACCTTCCTGCATCTGAGCATTCTCTTCAATGATTTTTGTTAAGATATTTTGGTAAAGGACCATAAATACAAACTAAATAATGAAATGAAAGAAAAGCTGTTGCCAATTCAGGTCTGGGCAGAGGAGGTTATGAGACTGCACTCTGTGCATCCATGTGAATGTGTGTATTCTTTCTTCCCTGATACTGTTTCCACACCCAGGGCAATGTCAGGCAGACTCGAAAGAGATAAAGGCTAACAGGGTATCAGACATTGCCTGTAGCAAGAAGAGGGAGTTCCTACTGGTGCCCCTCTGTGGAAAAGCCCTCATTGTGAAAGTGCATCTTTGTTAGAAATAAGAGACTCTAGACAGCCCTCCAGGACCCAACACCACAGACACATTAATTCCATTTTTCACTACTCATGAAGCCTTTTTCTCTCTGTCTCTTGTTAATAAGTTACTTTTTGATTGCTTTAGCATTTTTGGGTTTGAGGCAAAGTGAAGCAAGTATAATGGTTTTCTAAAGACTGCTTTAACTGGTCTTTGAAATTGACACTTCACAAAAATCAGTGAATTAAAGCAAAGCAGAAAGATCTCTTTGACTTGCTTGCTATTTATTGTTGTTTTCCTGAAACACTGGGTTAAAAGGGTAGATACACAACCTGTTTTTAATACTCATAGGCAGCAAATGGGGAAAAGCAGCATTTTGAAAATGTGGTTCACAGAAAGAGTGGGTAGCACAAATGGGAAGATAACTTCTTTTGTGGAATTACGCTGAGATGCATTTTAAATATATTTCTGACAAGTCTACGACTGCAACAGTAACCTGATTTAAATGGGGTTGTTTTGAACTTTACCAATATCTACTCCTCACACAAAATCTGTCTCACTGACACTTTTCAAAATAACTGGGATGAAATGCCCCAAAACTAATTCTAATTAATTCTAATTAATTCTAATTCTATATCCTGTAAAGCTTCAAGGAGTAACCATTATTTAAACATTCCATTGAAAAAGAGGAAACAAAAGCCATTCCCTTCAGTTCACAGCAAGATCTTTAATGAATTGCTAGCTGTGGAAATACAGAAGCAACAGTCCTGAAAACTAATGAAGGTATCTCTGAGAAATATTGATTTGAATGATTTACTGAGCTGCAAAAAAGTCACATTGAAGTAAATTAGTATTTGGAACTGTAATTACACGTAAGAATGTGTAAATTTTACTGCCAGCAATAAAAACTGTTATAGTAATAAAATAAATTGCGATTTTAATTACATCAGTAATTTTCTATTTACACCTAGGCAAAGATGCAGAACCAGCTATTCTTGGCCCAACCAGCTCATCCAACGTTTGCACTAACTACAACACCCCATGTACATAGTCCTGAAATTTATTTTTAATGTCCCTGTCTTCAGGAATGCTGAATAATATGCCATACTATGGTGCAGTGCATTAATCTGCTTGAATTAAAGACTCTGTTGAATAATTATAGAGGAAGGTTTACAAAATTTAATTCTTCTTTAAGTGGTTTCTTCTCCAGTTATAGTCAGTAAATTACATTTATGGAATTTCTCATACACAAGTTGTTTCAATTTAATGGAATTCTTTTATGTAAAGGAAACCAGCAGCACATAACATTTTAAATTTGATTTTCTTATTATCAGCAAATTCTGTTTCCTTTAAAAGTTACAGTAGTTCTGAGGTCATCAGATGAATTCCAGGGTGAAAGTTTCTGCAGATAAAGCATATTTTGCCATTCTATTTCCCACTGATCATTAATATACTCAAGAAATCTCCTTCCCTTTCCAGTCTCAAGCTGATTTAACATTTCAACTAGAGATCAGAAAACTTTTTTATCCTGTAAAGCTTCAAGCAATAAAATCATGTTTCAGATGCTAGGCAGTGGAACAGGCATTGTACAAGGTATTGCTTTTGCAGTATTAGATCTGTCATTTGTTCTATGAAGGCTGACTGCATTTGCTTTATATTCGATAGTTTGTGTTAGCTGCAGTATGCAGCACTTAAATATAGTTAAATAGCCCAAAGGTTCTTCATCAGATAGTTTGCTGAAATTAAACTCACTGACCTCAGAAGACTCTAAACCAACACCCTACATTGTTTTCTGACAAATAAATGGATGAAGATACAGTAGTCTTTTGATGATCAGAAATTTCATTATTATTGCACAGAGGAAAAATTGAGTCTCTGAGCCCACACATCACCTGTAGACAAAATTTGTGCTTCACATTTTGGTACCATGTCTTCAATACACTTTTCGAATTTTTATCCAGGAAGAAAAAATTAACATGGTGATAACTGTGACCCTACACGATCAGGAATCTTTGTGATTCCTGGAGAACATCTCTCCTGCTGTTTTCCATTACCTATCCCCCACAGAGCCAAGTCTCATGAGTAGGGACCAACTCAAATATGCTGTTATGAATATATTACTTCTGCAGTAAACATAGATTTCCATTGATATTACTTTAATCTGGTTTATTTCTTTATCATTGTTTCCCTCAGGCAATCCATTAGGATGCAGATGCCTGAATGGAGGCAAGTCTGGTATTTTCTGGAGTCTCAAAACAGTACCAGGAAAAATACCTTGTCTTGCTAGCATGGGCAAGGTAAGATATTTTGTCTAACTGTTGGGTCTAGGTGAAGGAGTGGTGGGGACTTGAGACAACACAACTCCAAATGTCCCAGCTAGTCTCACTAGGTCTCTGTGCAGCAATAGGGAAATAGTCTTCTCAGGTGAACAATTTCAGATTGTTTAAGCTCCTGCTCCAAATTACCTTCTGGGAAAGGTTCATTCTAGAGAGACAATTCAGGCCAGAGATATTAGCAACATAATGTTGCTATTGCAGGCCCAAAATAGAGTAAGAAGGAAATTATGACAGACATTAAGTGGGACATGAGTGTTGGTCCTACTTACTTTCACTGACAACAATCCCAGCCCAGTTCACTCCATTCCAATGAGCACATCAGGAGGATTAGCAAAATATATGTTCCTCCTTTTACTCTTCTCTTGTCTCCACAGTTTAATCTCTTCCTTTAGCTAATTAAAAAACTCTGTGCTAGCAGAGTGCAGAATCAAAATTAAGAGAGTGAAATTTAGACAAAGCACATTCATGATCTGGGGTGTTTGTCTTCTCTTGACCTCTGCGTGTTATGCAGGACTGCAGCTGTCTTGTGCACACTTTTAATATGAAGCTGGTGAGGAAATGGGTTGTTAGAGACTAATGGAAGGTGTTGACAGGGTAAGAACTGGGTATTACACTGAGGAAGTAATGATGTTTAATTCAGAGATGAAAAAAGTCTTCAGGGTTGAAAATAATTCTACGATAGTGCAGTGGTTAAGCAATATACATAGGTATCCTTGACCCTTTCCCAGACCTCATGTTTCTGTTTAATGGAAAAAAAGTAACCAAATGTTTTTTTGAAATGCTGATTTCTGTCATTAGTCTTTTGCTTGAAGCACTGCTGTTATTTAAAAGACATATGGAAAAAATAAATCAAACATAAAGCACTGTTTGTTTGTTTATGATAGAGCTTTCATCCAAACATCTGTGCAAGATGCTCTTTCTTATTTAGGAAAATTCCCAATTCTGTGAAGAGCAGTTTTAACCCCAAAAACACCATGAATCAAAACTTTAATCTCAGATTATTACCTTGGAGAGGGACTCCAGAAATCAGCAGGAATTGATGACTGACCTCACATTTTATAATTCTTTTAAGAATCTCAGATTTGTAAAACTTTTGGTGTAAAAGTTTATGCATTGGAGCTTCATGGGCTGCATGAAGGGAACATTTGTTGCCATAGCAATATATCAGATCCCTGATCTTGCATTTCACTTTCAATAGGAGTTGTTGGTTTTGGTTTGGTTTTTACTTTTTTTTGTGTGCCAGTATGACAAAACCAGAAGTATATGAGAGTGAAAACTATTTGTGAAATGGACAAACAAAGAAGCCAAAACTTTATAAAATATTTAATTAGCTCTGTAAATGCAGTAAAAACTTATATTTTGCTTTATTTCAGTCACATTCTCTCAAAACCATAGGAGATGCTGTAAATTAAAAGGCTGATTTCCCAATCAATACACCTATATGAAAATATTAGAGCATCCTCTTCCTCATATTATTCAAACATAATACCTTCCATGCACCTTTTGGAAACACCTAAAAAGCCTGAAATATGTTGACCTGCAAATTTTAAGGAGTAATCATTAGAAACAACAATACAGGAAACAGAAAAATGTTTTGACTGATTCTTTAAGACTTTTAAAGTACAGTAGAAGGGTTAATTTTGTTAAATTATTTAATTAGTTTCACTATGTGAAATTATCACTCACAACAGAATATTTTGTTTAATTATTTCCTACAAATTTGTGTGAGTAAGGCAAAGATTATTCATTTGTGTAAATGTGAGAATGATAAATTATTACTGACAAGTTGCTGCCAAGGTCAAAAATGTGCATCTGTTTTGACATGCAAATATAATGATACTGACCCTAAATGAGTGAGCTGGAAGCAAAATTGTGCAGCGTGTGTCCATCAAAATAATTAACCCATCAGGGCTTCATCATGGTTTAAATTGGCAGTTTAAGTACTGCAGGGTTATGACTCTCTGCATACATTTGAAATGGTGCACAAATATCTCATGGGATCCTCCACACCCAGAACTGCTGCACCCCTCCTCTGCCCTACAGCAAACATCATTCCTTTGCCCAGATCTATACCTCCAAAAGGATGCCAAGTCCTTCACAAGGGTCTGGCCAAGATACAACCAACCCCTCCAAGCATCTGACATCCCAAAGTCCCTGTGATGGGCAGCAGGTGCCCCTGTGGCCCCTGTCACACCAGCTCTGAGCCAGCCAGGAGTGCTGGGGAGTGACAGAGCAGCAGCCAGCTAGGATGGGCTGGGTCTACCTGAACTGCAGCTGAGAGGATGCTGCAGTGCTGTGAAGGGTGCTACAATGGGAAAATGAGCATGCAAAGCAGCAGCATGGAGAGCTCAACAGGGCTGGGAAGGAGGCTAAGGTGATGAGAGTAATGTTTATGAATACTCTATTATTATGAAGTAGTCATTTCACTTCAGACAGAGTATAATTTTGACCTCTGGTCTGAGAAACAATATCCTCCTTACCCTGTAAATATTCCAGGAAGCCTGAAGAATTTATTTCTCTGCTTGTGTGTTTGTTTGAACAAGATTCTTTGATCCAGGAGGATTAGTATTTTTAACTCGTATAAATGGCAAATTACACATAATTTCTATACTCCTTTATCTGAAATATAGGTCTAGTAGCAGCACTTAGGAGTTCAACAAAGTAAAAAACCCTAAGAGCAACTGCCTCTCAAGAGGTGTTGCCAGTGGCTTAGCTGATGGAGAAAGATTGCATTTTCTTTTTCTTTTCTTTTTTTTTTTTATGTGTTGAAATGGAGATTCTCTGAGAGTTTCAGTTCCCAAGGGCAGCCTTTAATGTGGTAGAGTTCAAATTATGCTAAAATATTCTTAAATGCCTGAAAGCATCACTGACACTGTCCTGTTGTGCTAGGCTTGGCTGGGCATTTCTTAGTGAGGAGAAGCTGGGTTTGTTTTTCTTTTCTTTATCCCTTGTTTTTCTTCTTAGTGTTATGGTTTGGTGGTGGTGGTGGTTTTTCCCTTTGTTGTTTTCTTTTGATGTTGTTGTTGCTGTTTTTTACTAAACTGTTTTAATCTCAAGCCATGAGTTTTGTCAATTTTACACTTCCAATTCATTTGTGCCTCTCACTCTCGTTCAATGTGAGATGAACGAGTGGTTATGTGGGGCTTACCTGTCTACCAGGCTTATGCCAGAGCACCTACCAACATCCCTTAACAAAAATGTTGCCCACAAAGACGTATTTTGAGACTAAATTCAATGGATACAGAGGACTTTTTCCAGGGCCCAGACTGAAAAAAACAATTAGGTTTTCATAAGCAGAAACATCATACCGTAACATCTGCAAGAGTTTGACATCTGAGGAAGAGAGATGTTTAAGAGAAGAATTTAAAGAGAGATGGTTCCTGAAGAACCTGACAGGCTTGCTGTTACACAGAGGGGTATAATACAGATACTATTAAATAAGACAAAAAAAATCTGGAGAAATTTATGTCATTACAGTTCTGTTTCCATGTGAATTATGAGTTTTTCTAAGTTATACTGGGCCATCATAAACACCATCTACTTAAAGAAGTTTGGCACTGATGTTTCTTCAGTCATCCCCCTTTCTTATTTTCTCTTCCAGAAGAAGAATACACCATAGCATTAGTTTACCAGTCCACCTAGGTTTAGTCTTTCTTTGTGTGATTCTTTTCTGGATTCAAAGAATTGGCCTTGACACAGAGGTCATGTTGACAGTACAGTAAAAGCATGTAAGAGAAAATATTTGGTCTCATGTAGTTAAGGTGAACATAACTTCAGTTGATGTATGGATAATGAAAGAACACCCAGAATTTGGAAACATGCTGTTATTCATTTTACCTCACATTTTAACTAGTCTGAAGAGATGTAACTGTGTTGTCATTCACTGCTTTCTCAGAGGATGCCTTTCTTCCCTGTGACTGCCTTGAAGCTAAAGTAAAATGGCCTGCTGTTTGACTCAGAAGCTTTGTCTACCTCTAGCAACAACAGTGTAACACAGATGGAAGATTATTACAGGAAACCTGTCTTCAAAGTCAGTATTTTGTTAAGCAACCACAGAATCACGGAAAGGGTCAGGTTGGAGGGGGACACAATGGGTGCAACCTCTCAGTTCAAGCAGGGCCATCCCAGAGCACACAGCACAGGGTTGTGTCCAAAAGGGCCTTGAACATCTCCAGTGAGGGAGACTGCACATCCTCTCTGGGCAACCTGTTCCAGTGCACGGTCACCCAGACAGTAAATAAGTTCTTCCTCATATTCAGGGGAAATGTTTCCAGACTCAGTATTTTGTTTCTGAAGATGAGCACTCAAATCCTGTTTCTCTAAGCTCTATCTTCCCTGCTCCACTTTCCTTTCTCCCAGTCTGACTACAGGTTGCAGTCATGTCCATCTTCCAGCCTTTTACAGGATAGCTGTGCCTTCCAGTCTGTAGGGAAGTCATGAACAGTGGCTGCTTTTCATGTTAAAGCTGCAGTGTCTTGAGAAAGCTTTATCACTCCATTTTTTATTCTGTTCTGCCTTGTTCTGAGAAGTATATATAGCCTGGCACACACAAATGATCCCCCAGGAAACATTTAGGACTCAGAAGAGAAGAGATTACCTAGTGGTCAATAGTCATGAATCTTCCCTTACAGACCAGCATCTGTGCAGCAGCTGACAAAGGATTTTTCAGGCTGATTTCTAAATTTAAACTTGGTTGCAGTTTTTGGACATCCTGCTTACTTGATATAAATGAATGTACAGTGCTGAACATCTATATCTTCTGTCTTCTATTACTTTTACCAGTGGATAACTCTTGTTTGGCAGTGTTCTCCAAGGAGTTTCAATATTCTGGCTTTACAACAGAACTAGGAGGATTCCCATTTCTGTTAGGAACGTTTTCAGATCAGTAATTATATTTCAAAGATGACATCTCACTTCTGAAATAAACGCTCAGGACTGGTCCACACTTGGATTGGTGTTTTATTTTAGCTGGCATACCAGACATGGTCAGCCTTTATGGATGATTAAAAGCAAATGGGAGAGAGTAAGAGAGGAAGGAAAAAACAAAGAACACAGATATTTATTAGCTTTCTGGGAATTATCAGACCAGCAAAAAGTATTATTTCCAAGCACTGAGAGAATGAACATTTGAACTGTTGCTTTTGATCCATAATGTTCTCATCACTGATCATCTCCTGGAGAGAGGAGACAAGATGAGCTGAATTACTTGTACTTGGAAATATAACAAGGTTCTTCTAACCAGGTTGCAGACCATTTGTATGAAGATACCTGTTAAAACATCTGGGACATCCTGAGCCTCGCTGTGTGCTTCAGCAGGATGAAACTCAGGGTTTCAGTAACACACACATTCACACAAAGGTTCACACTTAAGGGGAACTTGGTATCTCTAAAACATACTCTGCAACTGAAATAATAATAGCCCTAGAGCTTGACCAGTGCAACCAAGAGGAACTGAGCAGGTATAGAGTATGACCTTCTGCACTTTTCACCTCTCAGCAGAATTATGCAGTCACATGATGACAATAGAAAGCATCTCAGCATTCAGGTCTCTATAATTTTTCAAAGTGTAAAAAGATGTAGAAATTCTATTTTGACCTTTGCAGAGAGAAATTTAAATTCTGGAATGTAAATTCACTGGCTTGACAGTTCCATCATTATATCTGAGTTTTCCTAATAACACACACTCAAATTTAGCTATTTTGTTCAAAAATTTATGTTTTGTTTAGCATTCAACAATGTGGAAGAGCCATGCAAGTCAATTCACATCTATTACATTATCTTGTCATCCAGACTTTTAATTTCTTCCCCTCAATAAAATTTCTTTAATTTATAGTAACCATATAATTTTCAGAAACCAAAGAAGTTTCCATGTCCTTTAGATGTAATGGCTGTACAATAGAACTTATTCACAGCAAGTTAAATTGAAACTAAAAAAAAAAAAAACATAAAAAAATATATAAATTGTAAATGTGTGGAGGGTGTGAAGTCAAACACAGAAGCTTACTTCCTTATATCTTTATAATTAATGATCACTTCTGTGACTTTTTCCAACCCAAAAACTCTCAATTGTTAAGAAATTTAATGATGCCTCATAATTTACAGTGTGCTTATACTGCTAATGTTCACTGATTATTTTACTGGAAAAAGCACAGCATTAATTTATTTGATTTATCACTATAATTTCTTTTAAATAAACAGCCACAATTGATCTTTCTTCTGTTTAACATACAAGTTTTATGAGCTACTGCAAGACAATACAGATATTTTAAAGAGTGCTGTGTCTATAAAATACCTGTCTTTCTGTCTGAGTGACCAGAAAGTTTTATGACTCATGTCTAAGTGTCTTCAAATATTCCATGAATATTTACTAGCTAGCAATAGTACTGCTGCACACACAGAGAATTTTTTGTGATGTACTAAAAGAAGTCCTCAGGAAAAAATGTGCTACATAGTGGATTTTTTCCTGTGTCCTAAGAGACGAAAGCAGAAAAGCTTTGTAGAGATTAGCCAAAAATTCTTGCATTTTTCATCACTAAGCTGAATTCAAACAATTAAATTTGGCACTGGTTCTGTGAAGAACTTCACATCAACACGAAATTTCAAAGCTTGAACCATAAATTCCCATGATTTTCTGCAGATTTTAAATATCTTTCTATGATTAAGTGTGGAGTTGCTATTTCACAGGTGCAGGAGCAAGTTTGGGCATGGCTTGTCAAGACCTATTCAGTCACCAAAGGCATTTTTGTACAGCTTTTTGTGAGACCTGAGGCATGATGAGAGGAATGGGAACTGAACAGCTGAGAGAATATGGAAATTGTTCACCCTCTTGGCAAAATGGAAAGCAGCAGCCAGTGTAGGACAGACCTTGGAAAGTCTGCTGCAGGAAGGAATAGTGGGAGTGGAGGATGGGAGGGAAAGATCTCCTGTAACAAAGTAAATATGGAATCAGCAAAATCCTGTCAGAGGAAGTTATTGAAATGCACCTAGCGGGAAAAAAGTTACTTAAAACATGAAAAATGAGCTTATACATCTTTGGCAAGGACAAGGAATGGCTCCTGGAGAAGCAATACCATACTGAGCATGATACAAAAGCCCAGAGCAGAGATGTCAACAAGAGCAAACCATGCATTCAAAAGTGGCAGGAGAGAGGCATATGCTTTTCTGTCCCTCCAGCTTGGTCATTTCAAAGGGACTGTTGCTGAATACCTGGCAGCAGAAGACACACAGACAGCTGGAGAGAACAGAAGGAAGAGAAAGAAGCTGATGTTTCCACTTTGGAAGCACCATAGTGTCCCTTAAAAGAGCAGTAATGTCATTAGGAAATGAGCACTGTCAGTGTTGGAGGTGGTTGTGGAAGAGCAGTAGTTTCTCCTCTGAAAGCTCATTGGACTGATATAACCTCCAACTTTCCCAGTGCACCACATTAAAGAATTCATTTGCAGCTGCTGGGGTGAAAGCATGCTGCTGCTGGGATAAAATAGTCCACTTGCTGTCCTTTGAAGAACAGAACTCTGCTGAACAGGGAGGGGTAGTGGTTACAGAGGACTAGCTATAATAAAAAAAAATAAATGCCACTAGTCTAACAAAATTCCAACGTACAAATTTTCTCTCAACCCTTTTCTTTGTGAAATCTGGATTGATGCTCTCACAGGCCAGCATGAGATAATCTGCTTATTAAGTCCCTTTTCAGTCCTCTCCTCAGAACCCCATACCTGAAGGATGTATTTAATGTACAGCTCTTGAACCTAATGTCTCCTTCCAGAGGCAAATCATGCAGGAGAGAGTGCAGCTGCTACAGTTTTCTGATTATGTACTTTTGCTCTCCTCTTCCACAGGAACCTCTGAGAATAAAAAAAATATAATTTGACATTTCTTGGTTATCAAAGAGAATACAAAACTTATAGGCCTGTAGCTGGTTGCTGTTCCCCAGACACTTAAAATCTTTTCAGCAAGAAAGATCTCAACAAGGCAGTGGGGATGTCTAGACTGGCTTGCTCAGAAGGACATAAGAAGTTCATCTCAGAAGTTCATCTCTAAGATTCAGATCCTGATAAGAACAATATGCAAAACTGGAGCAACTGCTCCCAGCAGCAAGCTTCACTAGCTACAGGGTGTGATAGACAGCTATGAGGCTGTTCAGGGAAATAAACTCCTGAAATGCTTGCCTGAAATTGATGGGAGATGCCATGCTGAAAATCATTGTACAACGTCATTCTTTGAACCAGGTATGTGTTCAGCTTTAATGGAAAAAAAAAGAATTCTAGCACAACAGTATAGAGTCCTGTTTTGAGAACCTGAAGCAATGCCAACAGCATCTCTAAAAGACATTATCACCTAGTGATAATTGTGAGGTTTTTCAACCCACCAGTGGAAACTAAGGTAAAGCTGACCTTTAAAGAAGTTAAAAAACCAACTCTCATGAAAAATGAATTTTGTATTTGACATTGTGGAAATATTTGGACATCTTCTTATTTATATCAGCTGCTACCTTTCCACTACATACAGGAAAAAGAAATACCCTTTGAAGATCTACAGCAATGTCCACTTGGAATAAAATTGTTTGAAAGAAAAAAACTATACAAAATACAGTACCTTTTAGACCAAGACTTTCTACATGGAGTATTTTCAGCTGTAAATAACAGATAGAAAGTTTGACTTTTCACTGCATCACAGAAAGGCACTCTAACAAAGTGAGTCAAATGTATTGTCAAAAATTGTATTGACCATCCAAAT